>CM071928.1:44152954-44294693 GCA_016081115.2 Rehmannia glutinosa
AAGTGGAGAGGTTTCTTGAAGGTTTAAGGCGAACTATACAGACGTCGGTATGGGGAATTCAAGGGTGACATACTCACAAGTTGCGAAAGAGCACCGATGGCGGAACAAGCTGAATTAAAGATCATTCGTGCTCGGGAAGCCCGACGCCTTGATTCAAACAGGGGACAAGGACAAAGATGGGTTGGAAATCAACAGAAAAGACCTTTCCAAACTCCACAATGAAAACCTAGTTTCCAACCAAAACAGAAGTCAAGAACAGTGGGATCCAAACAAGAAACCTGGGGTGGAACAAGGAAAGCACCAATTCCACCTAAGTGCCCGAAATGTGGAATCCAACACATGGGAAACCGTCATCCTGTAGATACTAGAAGATGTTTTGTGTGTGGAAAGGTTGGTCATCTCGCCAGAACATGCCCAGAAAACCCAAATCCTACAAGGCAACAAAACGTACCAGTCAGAGTCTTTACCATCACTAGGGCCGATGCAGAGGCAAATCCATCAGTGGTGACAGGTAAACTCTTTATCCACGATATTCCATCATTAGTACTATTTGATTCAGGAGCTACACATTCATTTGCATCAACTGAGTATGTGAAGAGGTTGGGTATAACACCAGATATTACGAAGGTTGGTTACAACGTGATAATTCCGTCTGGGGACTCAAGGCAAACCAATCAAATTTTGAAAGCGTGCATTATTCCAATAGAAAATAGAGAGTTTTATGCTGATCTTATTGTATTACCGATGAATGATTATGATATAATTTTGGGTATGGATTGGTTGTCAAAGTATGGTGCTACAATTGATTGTCAGAAAAAGACAGTGACATTTCAACCCCCAAGAGAAGATTCATTTACCTTCGTTGGAAGCACGGCCCACTTTAGATATCCAAAGATATCAGCACTGAAAGCACAACGTTTACTGAATGTTGGTTGTGAAGGATACCTAGTAAGGGTCATGAGCGTCGACGAACAACATCAACCATCTCTTGATGAAGTCCCAATAGTACGAGAATATCCTGATGTATTTCCAGATGATCTTCCCGGATTACCACCTGACCGTGAGATTGAGTTCGTTATTGATTTACTTCCAGGAACATCTCCAATATCTAAAGCGCCATACCGCATGGCTCCATCTGAATTGAAAGAACTGAAGATACAATTGCAGGAGTTACTAGATAAAGGTTTTATTAGACCTAGCTTTTCGCCATGGGGTGCGCCAGTCTTGTTTGTGCGAAAGAAGGATGGTACGATGAGGTTGTGTATCGACTACCGTGAATTGAACAAAGTTACAATTAAGAATAAATATCCTTTACCTCGAATCGATGATTTGTTCGATCAACTTCAAGGTGCAGCGATATTTTCGAAGATCGACTTGCGATCCGGGTACCATCGGTGAAAATAAAAGATGATATACCCAAGACACCTTGGACGAGGTATGGACACTATGAATTTCTGGTGATGCCATTTGGGTTAACGAATGCCCGACCGCTTTCATGGACTTGATGAATCGGATATTTAGAGATTTTCTAGATAAATTCGTTATTGTGTTTATCGATGATATATTGATCTACTCTAGAACAAAAGAAGAGCACGCCGAACACTTGAGAATGGTATTAGAGGTCCCGAAAGCAAAACAATTATATGCCAAATTTAAGAAATGTGAATTCTGGTTAGATCAAGTAGTGTTCTTGGGACATGTTGTATCCGGAGCGGAATCTCGGTTGATCCAAGTAAAGTCGAGGCTATCAATAATTGGCCACAACCTACAAATCCTTGAGGTCGTAGTTTTCTTGGTTTAGTGGCTACTATCGTCGATTTGTGGAAAGATTCTCGACTTGCTACACCTTTAACGCAATTAACTGGAAAGAGTGTCTCATTCAAATGGACGAGAGGCATGCGAAGAAAGCTTTCAAGAATTGAAAAAGAGGTTGACTTGAAAGACCAATTCTTTCAATCCCATCAGTCTTTGGAGGTTTTGTAGTTTATAGTGATGCTTCAAAGAATGGTTTTGGGATGCGTCGATGCAAAACGGTAAGGTGATTGCGTATGCATCTAGACAATCAAGGACTATGAAAAGAACTATCCTACACATGATTTAGAGCTTGCCGATGGTGTTTGCACTTAAGATATGGAGACATTACCTATACGAGAACGATGTGAAATCTATCTGAGACCACAAGAGTTTAAAATACTTCTTCACACAGAAGGAATTAAATATGCGGCAACGACGGTGGTTGGAGCTAGTGAAGGACTATGATTGCGTGATTAATTATCACCCTGGTAAAGCCAATGTTGTAGCAGATGCATTGAGCCGGAAATCGACACAAAGCAATGCAATTGCGATTCAAATTCAGAAACCAGAGTTAATGGATCTCCAGAAAATGAACGTTGAGATTGTATCATTGGGGTCCATTGAAGCTAGATTGGCCGCGTTATCACTACGACCAACGTTAATAGATAGAATCCAACAAGAACAACAAGGTGATGATTACTATGTTAAGGTAAAGAGAGATATTGCCTGCCGGTGCCTCCCGATTTGAAGATATCCGAGAATGGAGTATTGCGCTTTCAAGAACGATTATACGTGCCCAATAGAAAAATCTCCGAGAGGATGTTTTAGCGAAAGCACATTCAACACCATATTCTGTACATCCAGGAGCTACAAAAATGTACAGAGACTTGAAGATGCATTACTGGTGGCCAGGTATGAAAAGGGATATCGTGCAATATGTAGAACAATGTTTAATCTGTCAACAAATAAAGGCAGAACACAAAAGGTCAGCTGGAATGTTGCAACCTCTGCCTATTCCAGAATGGAAATGGGAAAGGATCACCATGGATTTTGTGACAGGTTTGCCAAAAACGGTCAAGGGACACAATGCTATTTGGGTGATCATAGATAGATTAACCAAATCCGCCCATTTTATTCCTATTTGTTCAACTTATTCCATGGATCGATATGCACAGCTTTATATACAGGAAGTGGTTAGACTTCACGGTGTACCACTATCTATTGTTTCAGATAGGGACTCTAGGTTCTTATCCACTTTTTGGAGGAGTCTACAGAAGGCACTAGGAACACGGTTGTCGTTCAGTACTGCTTATCACCCTCAGACAGACGGACAATCGGAACGAACTATACAAACTTTAGAAGATATGCTTAGAGCGTGTGTTCTTGATTTTCAAGGACAATGGAGTAAGTATCTACCTTTGATAGAGTTCTCATACAACAACAGCTATCAAGCCACAATTGGAATGGCTCCCTATGAAGCATTATACGGTAGAAAATGCAGATCACCAGTTCATTGGGATGAGGTTGGCGAAAGAAAGCTTTTAGGCCCGGACATAATTCGAGAAATGACGGAGGCCGTGACGCGAATTCGACAGAGAATGGAAACTGCTCAGAGCCGACAAAAAAGTTACTCGGATCAAAGAAGAAGAATGTTAGAATTTTCAATAGGGGATCAAGTATTTCTTAAGGTGGCACCAATGAAAGGAGTAATGCGATTTGGAAAGCAAGGGAAGCTCAGTCCTAGATACATTGGCCCATTCCATATCACAGAAAGAATTGGTGATGTTGCTTATAGACTTGACCTACCAGCATCAATGTCTCAAATACATGACGTATTTCACGTTTCTATGTTGAGAAAATACGTTTCAAACCCATCTCATATTTTGAAACACGAGCCCGTAGAATTAAAAGCTGACTTGAGTTACGAAGAAGTGCCCGTGGAGATTTTGCTACGAGAAACAAAGAAACTCAGGAATAGGGAAATCCCTTTAGTTAAAGTACTCTGGAGAAATCAATCAGTGGAGGAAGCTACATGGGAAAGAGAAGATGAGATGAGGGCTAAGTATCCTGACTTATTTCGGTAAGTAAAATTTCGGGGACGAAATTTTTATAAGGAGGGGAGGATGTAATACCCGAGTCTCTCACTACTCAATAGGCCAATATAATTCCTGTATTATATGTTATTTATTTGTTGCTTACATGTCATTGCTGTTTTCATCATTTATATCATTTTATATGGCATGATAAATTTCACAATTTTAGAACCCTTATATGATATTTAGTTGTCGGGCTATTAAAAGCCAGCTATAAAGTTGCACGTGGTAGCTATTCAAAGAATTACGAGATTACACGTGCTGATTTTAGAGATGAACGGTGTCATCTACGCATCTATCGGGATGAGACGAACGATCAAAATAGTATATGAAATTTGTGCCCTTGTTAAAGTATAATGCACACATATATATAGTACGAATGGATATATATATATATATATATAAGACAAATTATCACATATATATATATATATTTATATGCACCTGCAAGTAGTAGATAAAGTAACTAATATATATATATATATATATATATATGTGTAGTTAATATAATAACATTAGTTAAGCTTTGCACACACCTCCTTAAATAAATCTTGAGTGCTTTTTATAAGAGGCTGCCACGTTACATAGCTTAATGAATAAGGAATTGGAGTATTGGATATATATTAGCCCGATAACCCTCTAAGTTGCTACGGAATTCGTAGCTTATTTAGAAACACGTCTGGACGGAAATATTAAGGAAGAAACAGAACAAAAAAAAAACAGCTTGGTACTTGGTAGGAGGAAAGTGGTGCAAAGAAAAAGAAGGTAATTTTCCACCCATGACTTGTAGTTCTTTACTTCATGAATTTGAACTAGCCCTTTTCTATATAATTATGTTGTCACGAAATTCCACTCACTAAATTAGGGATTGATGCGAGTTAAGTAAAGTTGGATTATCCAGGATGTTAATTATTACACAAAATTTAATATGGCTTGGCTTGGAAAATCATTCAATGATTTTGTCTTCTAAATTATTATTGAGAAATTATTGATAATATACAACCCTTGTTTATATTAAAGTAATAAACTATTTTAAGGACTTTCTTAGGGAAACACATGCAAAATAATAGAAGTACTGGTTTTTGATGTTTTGAAACGTGATTAAGATTCAGATATATTAATCGAGTGATTTAGAACAACACATCTTGAATGACTTTGATGTATTTAGAAAACCCGATTGGATATAACTTGTGGTTTCAATTTAAATTGCTAGTCAAACTTAAGAGTCATCCGATATGAGATTCGGTTTAGTGAACTTATTAATCTAAGAATAAACATTAATACTTTATATTTTTACAGGATTCCTTACGTGTAAGATTAAGGGAAAAAGACAATTGCCTAACTTTTAGTAGCGTATACAAGAGTGTAAGGTAAGTGAAAATCCATCTGCAACTACAATGCATGAGCATAGTATTTCCTGTCTTATTGATACTAAATGCGATTCTTGTATCTTGATGGATGCATTATGGAAACCTTGATGTTCATATGTTGGTTGGTGGATATTAGAATGTGATGATTATTGTTTCATTGAGCATGTCATTCATTGGCATTTGCGTGCATGCAAACATGTGAGCATTGTTGAGATGAGGCATGCACGACATGATAACTTTCTTTGAAAAGAAAAGATTTTGGTTGGCCACTGCTAGTGCACCGAGGCATGCGAGGCGTGCTTTCATTGTATATTTTAGGGTGCAGTGGGTGTTACTCCTCGGAGGATCATAGGGGTTGACAGGGGGTGTGCCTCTGATGGTCACGAGGGGGCGGACCACTTGACTGTATCCTTATTGACACGTCAGGGGGAAGACTCCTGGGGGATCATTGGGGAAAGACGGTGGACCTCAGGTGGTCCCGGGAGATGGCCCTAGGCGGTGTCAATATGATTATGGCCATGTGATTATTGATATTGTGTTGAGCTCTTTCCTGCATAGCGGTGGGTCAAGGCCCTATGTAAAGAAATGATTATAAATAATATATTTTAATGCATTCTCAGTGCACTTCTAGTAAAATTTCTTAGAATGCATTTGCATTTGTGTTACATTGTTCATTAAACATGCATGGTTTTTTTAGCTTCATCGGGCATTAGCTCACGTAGTTCATGCATTGTAGGTGAGTTTGGTGATGCTGGATTTCATGAGCTTACTGGGCAGGCTGCTGGAGCTCCTACAGGTTATTGAGGACAGTGTACATGGATGACGACCTGTTGGGCTATGTTGATGGGTCACCTTTTTTTTTGGTCTTGTATTATATTTTGGTTTAGGGTTGTACCCTCTTTTGGAAAACTCTGATGTAAATATGTATATGTAACTAGCTGGGTGATGTGGGTTATGAGTTTGGTCATGTGGATGTATGTTGTATTTAATAACAGGGTTTGTTACATCTTTTGATTGTGGATATGGGTTGTCATTTTCTTATCAGAAAAGTGATCTTCCTTATTTGTAGTTAAAATGTCACAGGTAAAAAAAAAAAATGTACAGGTATATGGGGTTTACGTTGTCAAGTTTCACTTTTTATATTACTTAGTAATGTAGTAATAGGGGTGGGCGTCACATTTATTCACACTGTAACCTGCAAAATATTCTCACGTTATTCAAGCAAATCCTTAAGCCTAAATTTCGAAGGAAATCGATCCAACACCAAGCTGTGGAGGAAAGACAACTTCAAACTGTTGAAGAGGAAACTTTTGAAGAATCAAAAGGGGTCTACATTCCAAGGAGGATTGTAGAAAGGTTCAATGTCGAACCAGTCTCAAGTTATTGGAGGGCTTCGTGATCAAACCCAAAAAGCTTGAGCAAGTGAGCTGAAGTAGCAAGACAGCTGCCCTGTGAAGAAGCTGAGTCGAACGAGAAGCCAGCTGTGTGACCAAGGCATCTCGGTGAGTCCCAAAGGATCAAGTCACCGTGTGTGATCAAGACTTGTATCCGGGTGATAACCACTTTGTACTCTGATCAATACTTAGTGGATTCCTCCAGGAGTTGGAGAAGAGAGGAATAGAAGAATTACCCCATCTTCGAACCTCTATAAAAATTATTGTGTCATTTACATTTCAGCATTTTAATTCTGCATAACACTTTATATCTGGCGATAATTTGCTATCAACCGATAATTAACAAAGTGCAAAAATCAAGTGTTTAAAACAAAGTTAAACCAAATTCAAGGGTGTTAAGTCTTCCCATGAAAATCTCATCACGGCCCAGTTAAGGTTCGGACTAAACAGTGAGTTATTCTATCAACAGCTCAATCGAGTCATTTGAGTGGCTAACTCTATTTGGTTAACTAACTTAGTTGTCCCTCAAGGACTTAGGCTTGTGTATTTAACTCTGTAATATTTTAAAAGGATCAAACGCGAAAAAGTTGGTAAGGTTTATTCAACCCCCCCTTCTAAACCTTACTCACACCCCTTGGGACCTACAGATTCTAAGTCCTTAATGGTTCATTAGGGCATTTTGTTCGTGTTCTTGTGGAGATTGATTTGGCTAAGCCTTTACAAGATTATGTTTTAATTGAACAGTGACACAAGCTCATTTGTTTCATTGAGCTATGAAAAACTTCCGAATTTTTGTTCGCAGTGTAGTATGATAGGCCACGCAAGGGCTTCTTATCGTCGCAATTTAACTTCAATTCATGCTCACACCCAAGTCGATCCTCAATGCCCACCTTCTATTCCTAGGGGTCATTCTCGTGTTCGTAAAGAATATCGTCTGGTTAATTATTCTCATGATAACTGTAAGGTGGTTGTAAACTCAATGGATAATGCGGCCTCATATGGAGAGGGGATGTTCCTCTTCCCTTGTGATTATACCCCACGACCATGTCCCCGCGACCAAAGAGGGATCACTTTGGGTAACTCTTTTGCCCAATACCCACCTCTGTTGCTTCAAAATTTATTGATCTGCCCACTTTCTCTGATATTCAAAAACAACCTCACACTATCCAGTATCACTTAGAAAATCCTATTCGACACCTGTGCCGGGGCTATTCAGGATAAATCTCTGGATTCGAGTGACCACGTCTTTTAACAAATATTGAACGAGGCTCTTTGCCTCCTCTTCATAAAATCGATATTACTGAGGATTCAGATAGTCTTAAGACTCTTAATTTAGCTGTTAAAGAAAAATGGGGGAACTATTTGGAGGATGAATCTTTGGCTCCTGAGTAGTCTACGGACGATGTTAATGATATCTCTAAGGATATTAATCTCGCCCCTCCACATCGGTTTAATTTCCCAGACTTATCACAACGAATTGTCTTTTCTGGATTATTCGAAGGCTTTGTGTCGGCGTCATAATCCTTCCATCGTGGCTAATCGGCGTTCAGATGTGAATATTCTACAGAAGGTTTATTTGTCAGATCAGGGTATTGTTCTGCAGGTGGAAGTGTCTAATATTATCTTTCATGTGGTTTTCGTGCATGCTCATTGTGATTATTTGGCCTGCCATCAATTGTGGCAGGATTTTGTTTCTCTTAGCCTGGCTAATTTTATGGTGTTGGGTGATTTTAAAGCCATTCTGGGAAACCACGAGCGTCTTGGTAGTAGTATCGTTTCCCATGCTGCTTGTCAGGATTTTTGTAATTTTATGGAAATAGGGAATTATTCTCGATTCACACTGTAGGAAAATTCTTTACTTGGTGTTCGACTTGTACTCTGACACGTCTAGTTCAAGCTAAATTGGACAGGGCTCTGGCTACCATTGGTTTCTCTTCCCTTTAGCAACGGGTGGACGTAATGGTTCTTCCTTGGATTTCTTCGGATCATCATCCAATTTTGGTCTCTTGTTTCATTCAGATGCACAGAGGTCCTACCCCTTTCCGATTTCAGAATATGTGGGTGAAACATTTGGGTTTCATGGATTTGGTTCGTACTTCTTGGGAAGTTCCTTGTCTTTTTCATAGTCATATCACTCATATGATGGTTAAGCTCAAACGTCTTTGCATGGCTTTTAAAGTTTCTTCTTCAATCATTGGCATCTCAGGTAGATTTCCTTCGGCAAAAATCTTGGGCTTCTTGGCTTAAGGATGGGGATAGAAATACTTTTTTCTTTCAACGCTGTTGCAAGATGCGCACTCTTCATTCCGGCATTCATAATTTGATTATGATGGTAATATTTCTCATGACCCAGCTGTAACAGGTTCTCATATCATTAATTTTTATAAGGAGCTTTTTGCGGCTCCTATCAGCAATGTGGATTTCTCCCTGATTGATCATCTTATTTCCCTGATGACTTTGGACTCGGACAATCATGTTCTAACTTCACTTCCTACTGGCTTGGAAATTCATAATATTGTCTTTGATCTGGGTTCTGATAGTTCTCCAGGGCCTGATGGTTTTAATGGCATCTTTTATCAAAGTTGTTGGGATATTTTTGCGAATGATGTTACTGCAGTGGTCTATCACTTTTTCGTGTTGGGTTTGTTGCCTCCTGGTCTTAATTCGAGTTTCATGGTCTTAATCCCTAAGACCAAATATGCTATGGCTATTGAGAATTTTAGACCTATTGTCATGAGTAATTTCCTTTTTAAGGCTATTACAAAGATTCTGGCTAATAGGTTTGGTATTATTATTGGTAAGATTCGTTCCTCCACTCAGCTTGGCTTCATTCCTGGCAGACATATTCATGATTGTATTGCGGTGGTTTCAGAAGGATTTAATATTTTGCATAATCGTCGGGATAGTAATATGATCCTCAAAACCCACATCGAAAAAAGCTTTCGACGCTCCGAGCTGGGACTTCTTGTTTTATGTTCTTTGTCGGTTTGGGTTTTCTGATACTTTTCATCTCGTGGATTTCAGTTATCCTTCAGTCTGCTAGGATTTCAATTCTTCTTAATGGGATGCCTACAAGAACCTTGAGCTTGTAGCTCAAGTGGTATCAGTCACCCTTTGTAAGGGTGTTGACCAGGGTTCGAACCCTGTATCTTTCAGTTTATTTGAAATTTATCCACTCGCCTCCAACCACTACTCACAACTTATTAAAAAACAATGGGATGCCTACAAGATACTTTAAATGCGCAAGAGGCGACGCATGGAGACCCCTAATCTCCCATACTTTTCTGTATTGCTGAAGAGTTCTTGGTCGTGCCATTGCTTACTCCATTTCAGAGCAACTTCTTACCACTTTCTTGGCACCCCGACATATTATTTTTCCTTCGAGTATCTTTTATGCTGATGATATAGTGATTCTATGTGAAGGAACTACAGTTAACACTCAACAGGTGCTTTAGCAATGTTCAAGGTGTTTTTTGGTAATGGGGTTTCACATTACATTTGGGGATGGATTCAGCAGCTTTTCGGTATTAATGGGTAGTCTTCCTACTACATACCTAGGGGTTCCCATCTTCAAAGGGGCTCCCAAGCCAGCTGTGTTGCAACCGCTTTTCGATAAGATTTTGTTGAAATTCAAACGCTGGAAAGGAACTTTTTTATCTATGGCCGTCCCACATATCTCTCTAGTTAATTCAGTTATCACCAGCTCTTTCGTTCATAATATGCTCATTTACAAATGGCTGATCTCCATGCTTAAGGGTACGGAAAAGGCTATGCGTAATTTTATTTGGGTGGTGACAATCTTACGAAGGATTCTCGTTGTGGTTAAATGGAAGAAATGTTGCATGCCACATGACGAGGGTGGTATTGGGATTCATTCTATTACTCATCAGTAAATAAAGCTTTCTTCGTAAACGATTTTCTTGGTTGATGGCTCAATTCGTGGATTTCCTTTCTCGCCATCCTCTATCGATTATCGAGAATAGTATGGCGGACTCTAGATGGATTCCGAGGATATGATTCACATGTGTTGTTCTCGTTGGATAAGCTGGTTTGGGTTACTCCATTCTTTGATAGGATTGGGATTCCTCATGAGTATCGTCATCGGTTTCACAATAGTATTTCAGACTTCTTTTTCAACGATACCTGGCATTTTACATTCTCTTTTGTGGAGAAGTATTAGGATATCGTTAGAGATATTGTTCGTTTCACAATGATGCCTAATTCGACTAATAAACATGTTTGGACCCACTCTTTGAATGGGGAAGTCTCCTCTAAGGCCACACATTCCCACCTTCGACCATCACTTCCAACCGTCCTATGGGGCAGTTAGATTTGGTCTCCGCACATTCCCGAGCATCTATCCATTACCGTTTGGCGGGCTATTCATCATCGTCTAGCTGTTCTGGATATTCTTAGACTTCAAGGGTTCATTGATCTATGACTTCGACTTGTTGTTTATGTCATTCTTACTCAGATTCTATTGACCACCTTTTTGTCTCGTGTGCTTTTGCAAGAGCCCTTTGGTCTTGGATTTTCAGTCCTTTGGGATCAATTTTCATACAGTTCATAGATTCAATAGCTTATGGTGCAGGCTATGCATGTTCGATTGATCGATCCACTTTTTTCTTATAGAGGGTGCCATAGTCTCTTGTACTTGGCTTATCCGCACATCCGATGTTATTTTCAATGACAAGAAATGGTTAGAGGAGGCGGCCCTGGTTCAGCTCCAGGATTTGATTGTGGAGTCTTCTATGCTTGATCAGAGTTGCATAAACAAAACCTAACAGGATCTCTTCTGTCTTAGGCGCCACAAGGTTTTGGGACGTCCGCGTAAGGCTTCTAAGATAGTGTAGGTCGACTGGCATTTACCCATGCCGGGTTGGATTAAGGTCAACATAGATGGATGTGCTCTGGGTGATCCAGGTTCTTGCACATTGGCGGGGGCTTTCCATATGCACAGAGGATTTTTTCGAGGATGTTTTTTTGAGCATTGTGGCATTGGTTATGCATTTGAGACTGAACTTTTTGGTAGCCATGATGGCTATTTCTTTTGCTTTTAACAAAGGATGGCATAAATTGTGGTTGGAGTCCGACTCGACTTTTGTAGTCGATCTATTTAGCAAGCGAGGGTCAGTTCTTGGGCGGTTTCTTGGAAGATGGCGCGACACGCTGCTCCTTCTTTCTTAGATGGAGTTTGTGGCTTCCCATATTTATCGGGAGAGTAACAGAGTGGTTGATTGTCTCAGCAAGCTTCATGATTCTTCTACTTGGTGGAACAGTCCTCCGGTGGACATCAAGAATCTCATAAATGAAGATTATGTTGGTCGATCACAGTACAAATTTGTTAGACAGCCTTGTTGTTGAGTTGTTCTTTATTTATTTATGGACGATCAATGTGGATCATTTTCTTATGAACGATTTATGGGGTACTCTTTTTCCTTCCAATGGTGGATTTTACATTGGAAGGTTTTAAGGAGGCCCCAACTTTATGTTACCTAATCGGCTTGTGATCAGGACTCGCATTTTCTTTTCTTTATACATATATATTTTCCATTTATTAAAAAATAGTGATTAAAACCCCCTTCTAAAGGCAAACCAACCCACCACGAGCTTGTAGCTCATGTGGTATTGCTAACCCTTTGTAAGGGTGTTGACCGGGATTTGAACCCGGTATCTTTCGATTTCTTTGAAATTTATCCCCTCCCCTCCAACCAGTACTCTCAACTTATTAAAACAATAAAGGCAAACCAACCTGAAAAGCGTCTTGGACCCAATTTCAAATATCACGAGCAAAGGAGCAGCTTGTAAATAGGTGATCAATTGAGTCTGAATATGCATAGAAAAGCGAGCAAGCCGAAGGAACACAAAAACCATGATATCAAAGATTATCAATAACTGCTAATCAAAATTATCAATATCTGTAGGCCGGAATATATGAAGACCAAATCCATTTACCCCATTGAACCTCCGGACAAGAATCGTGAAATGATTATAAGCCTCCTTCGAAGAGACAACCCCGTCGTCCGAACAACTCCATACTCTACGGTCCTCAGAGTTTGGAGAAATCGGAAAGCGTAAACTATCAATAACAATATTCGTACAAGCCACCAAAAAACTCTTCGTAAAATGTCAAACCCCATGAAAGAAATAATCAGATATAGCTTGTGAGAAGGAAGCAAATAGATAAGATGGGATACCTATACGATCAGCCAAAGAGTATCCCAACAAATTATCCAACCAAAATTTAACACTAAATCGGTATCCCGGCAGCCATCGAGATTGTGATATTAAATCCATCACCTATGGTCAAATACCCAACCAAATAGAGGAGCCTATATATAGCATATGTGGCGAAGTCGAATCCATAAATCTTTGTCGAAGGATACCAAAAACAGGATTATCCAAAGTAGCACTCTCCAAGCCAACTTCATGAGAAAAGCTCGGTTAGCAATAATTAAAGAACGAATATCCAAACCTCCTTCTTCCTTAGGCACACAACAACATGACCAGTTCACTGTGGTAGGCCCTTTTTTATGAATATCCCCAAACCATACAAAGTTTTGAATTGCTTTTTCCATTGCTCTGAGCAACATTAAAGGTAAAGGCCAATGGTATATAGACATTGAGTGAACGAACAAGCTTATAATTACCGAATCCACCAAAGTGATTTGACCTGCCATGGATAACGAAGAAGCTTTCCAATTTTGAAACTTAGAAACAACTTTATCAAATAATGGCTGAGATATCTGAAGTTTAGGCGCACCCTTAAATAATGGAGCTCCAAGATATGTAAATGGAATGGATCCTCTAGATATGCCAAACTACGTCTGAATTCGACGAAGTAGACGTGGCGTGACATTATCATTTAAATAACCTTAGACTTCGCAGGATTAAACATTTGACCATGTTTCCATATGTGTTTGAAATCTTCATAGTATAACGGCAAATTTGCCAAGTTGCCTCACTCAAAATTAGTATATCATCCACATAAAGAAGACATGGGGGAATTTGACATTCCGAGCAGCAGTGAACGGCGTGAGATCTCCTTGGTGGAGTTTAAGATCAAGGGCTCTGGCTAATACCTCTTCCGCAACACAAAATAATAATAGCGATAATGGATCACCTTGTCGAACGCCTCTAGAACAACCAAAGTAACCCTTAGGACAGCCATTAATGAGGATAGAGATCCGAGCAGACCTAAATATAGTAGAGACCCATTGCACAAATATATCTCCAAACCCCATATGACAAATTGTATAAAGTATGAAATCCCAACTGAGAGTATGGTACCCATTACGGGTATTTAAGAATCATGTTTCTTACTGCTGTACGACCAAGAAGGCAGTTACCCCTTCATAAGCAGGAGCAATACAATCATGGATTTTTTCCCTGAAATAAACCCAAAATGAATATCCGAAACTTTCGTCTTCAAAATATCCCCGAATCGGTTAGCCAAAATTTTAGTAATTGTCTTGAAGACAAAGTTACTCAAAAATAGGTCAAAAATCTTCAGCTTTATCTGCAAATTCATTTTTGGAACCAAAACCATAAAGCTCGAATTGCAACCCGAAGGGAGTAATCCACGAACAAAAAAAGACCTAACCGCTTCTGTAACATCCAAAGCCACGATGTCCCAACACTTCTGAAAAAAGTGACCTCCAAAACCATCTGGCCGAGCGTATACTTTTCTTTAGTTATCGTTAGATCTTCTCCAATCTCTTGTATATTTATATTATATATTCGATTTTTTTTCTTGCTAGAAATGAAATAATCTAATGAGAAAACAACTGCAAAACCATTTGGGGAGGCATGCAACGATAGATTTTCAACTCTCATTAAAGCCCTTAAAACTTCAACCTCTAAGAAAATTCTCTCTAAGGTAACGATCGACGCTGCCTCCTCCATCTCTTTCGGTCGTCTTCTCCGGTGGTTCTCATGGCGGAACCACCATGGCATGCGTACACATCCAATTTTGCAGCCCAAACACATCCCTACGAGCAACCCCGCCTCTCACAACTCACGTCGATGCATTGAAACTCAAACCGGGGAATGACAGCACGATCATCGATAATGTTCCAGCGATGCCAGCTCCTTCGACAGCACCTTCTAGGTTTTCGTCCTTCGATATCCCATCCTCCATCGTCCCTACGCGATCTTCGCTGCCCGCCCATGCCCCTACGCTCCTAGGGTTAGTGTCGCCGGATGACTACTTAGCCTCAAAGCCGCGTCCTCATCATCCACCCAAGCTGCACCTCCGACCGCGCCAGTTGCTGCTGCTGTTGGTAGACCTCCGCAGGGGGGCATCCTCCCCCACAACTTGCATGGTGCCCATATTAGGGGGGCGCAACCTATTACCCCCATGGCACCGGCCAGCCATGGGGGGGCCGGCCCCCTCCCATCTGTCTATGGGGGGCCGGCAACAGCCTCCACCTCTTCCCAGGCCGCCACCCTGAGGGGAGTGATGACCCCTGGGGCACTGTCAACCATCCGCATGGTCCCCCTCTCACGGGCCCACATCCTATTCTAGATTCTAATAATGCTCAACAAAATGCTGGATATCTTGCTCCAACCTCTTCTGCATATGAAACGAGCCTGCGACATTCGGCTCATACCTCAAATGCTAACCCCAATTTTGGATACTCTTTTGCTAAAATAGTTGCAGGTACCACTCATATGGATTCCACGCCTTAGGCCCCAGGTAATGCAAACTTGTTTTCCATAGGGGTTGCTGGTACAAGTCAGTCTATTCTAAAACCGGTTCGTAAAGGTGATTATTATTCTGTTACAATTGATGACAATGTCTACCAACAACGTCTAGCTGAATTTTCATACTCTTTAATTGGACGTGTTCTTTTGGGAAAAGGTAGTAAGCCATGGGTGACCATGCTTTTGCATAAATGCCTATCTGAATTATGGGGTATTAAGAATGACTGGAAATTAATTCCCTTGGGAAAGGGATTTTTGTGTCAAATTGTCTAATACGCAGGATCGTTCTCGGGCTCAGCAACGCACTAATTGGACGCTTAACCCTAGTTCTATCCGTCTGTCTCCATGTGTGCCTGACTTTAACCCATGTTTGTGTCAAACTTCAGTGGCCAGCGTTTGGGTACGCATTTTTGAACTCAGTCTGGAATACTCGGACCCCAATAACATCATGGGGATTGCCAGTGCCCTTGGGAATCCATTACAGATTGATCAGCGTTCTTTGGATGGTTATTTGGGTCATTTTGTGCGGGTTCTGGTGGAGGTTGACCTCTCCAAGCCATTGGAGGAACACATCATTATGGTTGAACGCACTAGCAAGTGCTCTTTTATTTCTGTCACTTATGAAAAACTTCTGGTGTTTTGCTCAAAATGTTGTGTTACGGGACATTCAGCAGCTTCATGTCATTTTAACAATGCGGGTAACACGGCTGCGGAAGGGCGTGCATCACTGGCCCAGGGACGCTCGCGGGCTCCGGATAATCGTCAGAATTCCGTGCAGCGCGGCCGCTCCAGGGTCCGTAAGGTTTACCAGCAGGACAAGGGCAAGGCCGTCGATGACTCAATGGGAACTATGGGTTCGACTATGTGCACAGAATCTCCACCTCGCGCAATAGTCACTTGCTCTTCGGACATCCATCTTGGTAACACCTTTGAGGTTCTTGATTCAGTCGGTTCTCAGGATCAGAATGTTCAAGATGATTATCCAGATAGGGAACCTTCTCCTACAGTCAATGCATCCAACACTGGAGTCACCTCCACCATTATGCCAATTACAGTTCAGTATCCTTTGGGAAAACCTATTCATGCTTTCAGAGTCAGCTCTTTGGATTCGGCTAAAGATAGAATTCTCCGGAAAGTCACATCAGGTCCGTCGCCCCCTGCTCATGAAGTTACTATTGAAACAGAAAGTTCAGAACCACATGAGATGAACTTTGCCGCTACCAAGCGATGGGCAGATTACGCAGATGAAATGGGACACACTCAATCATCAGACTCCGCTACAAACCACACGCCAGTTTTTACCGTGCGATCATCACGGGCACCACACCCACCTCCGTCTCAATGAATTGCATCTTCTGGAACATCCGGGGGATTGGGAACGTTGCATCTCGCAATGTTCTTAAGGTTTTATGCCAAAAGCATAAACCTTCTATCTTGGCTATTTGCGAACCAAAGGTGGACATTTCAGTTATTTCGGATTCTTATTGGCATAGTTTGGGTTTGACTTTTGCAGCACAAAGTGTTCGTGGCAATGGTCGGCCAGATATTTGGGTATTTCACGACTCAACAATCTCAATCCTTAATCAGGTCTGGTCTTCTACCCAATGCATTGTTTTACAAGTTCAATTTGGTGCTTTGATTTTTCACGTTGGTTTCACTCATGGTCTATGTGATTACATTGCACGACGTGAGCTTTGGCTGGATTTGAGGAATTTGGGTCTTACTGATCTGTTACTTGTTGGTGATTTTAATGCGGTCTTGGGACATCATGAGCGCTCACGCAATGATACTCTTTCCCAAGCATCTTGTCAGGATTTCTGGGACTTCATGGAGGATGCTGGTTTATTTGTGGTACCAACTACTGGGAATTCTTTCACTTGGTGCTCCCCCCGAAGGCCTCTATCTTTACTCCAGGCTAAGCTGGACAGAGCCCTTGCAACTTGCCCATTTTTTGCTTTTTGGCAGGCTGTAAAGGGTTTAGTTCTTCCTCGTATTGGATCCGATCACCACCCTATTTTGGTTTTCTGTTCTTCGTCCAGTAGCAGGGGTCCGACTCCGTTTCGTTTTCAGCGTATGTGGGTTCATCACAATTCATTCCGAGATTTGGTGAAAATTTCTTGGGTTTCTCCATGTGACACGCACAACCCTCTATTGCGTGTCATGAGGAAGCTCAAACGGTTGCGATAGGTTATTAAAGACTGGAACATGGATGTTTTTGGGGATGTAAATCGGAAGGTGGATAGTCAGATGGAGCAACTTCGCCAGATTCAGACAGACATCGAGACATTGGGCTATTCCGTGGACCTCCGGGATATGGAGTTGGACGCCCAGCTGAGGCTTTTGCAGACGTTACAGTTGCAATCCAAATTCCTTAAGCAAAAGGCCCGCACTGCCTGGCTTAAGGATGGGGATCATAACACAACATTTTTTCATCGGGCGTAACCAAATTCGTATGGGCTCACATTGGGGATTCAGGGGCTTATGGTGGCGGGGAATTTCATTGATGATGCTACGAGTCCTTGGGAATCATTTTATTTCATTTACGAGGAGCTCTTTGTGGACACTTTGGGCGTTCTACCTCGGATTTCTCGTTAGTCGACCGGTACTCACTCCAATGGTTGGGGCGCGGGATAATGCCACGAACATGCCATTCCCTCGGATTCGAGGTGTAGGCGCGATGTTTGATATGGATTGAGCATGGGGTTCTCCGGGGCCGATGGGTTCAATGGGATTTTTACCGCCATTTGTGGGATGTCATCTCTGCTTGAGGTAATCGACGTTGTTCGCTTCTTCTTGATGACGTCACTACCTGGGATTGAATGCCGATTTCATGGCGCTCATCCCAAAGACTAAGGATGCAAATGTCATTGAAAACTTCCGCCCGATTGTCATGAGCAATTTCCTTCAAGATTATCACGAAGATATTGGCTATGCGCTTGGGTTCGATTATTGCTGATTATTTATCTCCGACTCAGTTTGGTTTTGTCCTGGGCAGACAAATTCATGATTATATTGCCATGGTATCTCAAGGGTTTAATGTCTTACAGGTCGCACAGTTCAATATGATACTCGAAAATTGATATTCGCAAGGCATTCGACACATTGAGGTGGGATTTTTTACTTCATGTCTTGCGCCGTTTCGGTTTCTTCGAGACGTTCGTGCGTTGGGTGGAGGTGGTTATTCGGTCGTCCAGAATATCAGTGCTGTTGAATGGGACGCCGGTTGGTTATTTTCCCTGTTTTAGAGGAGTCAGACAAGGAGATCCTTTATCACCCTTATTGTTTTGTATCGCGGAGGAGGTCCTAGGTCGGTTTATTACAGCAGCGATGGATCAGTCTCGGTTATCTGCCTTCACGGTGCCAAGGGGTATTGTCTTTCCATCATCCATTTTATATGCGGACGATATTGTCATCATGTGTGGGACGTCTTCTTCCGATGCTCGGGTCTTGCTCCAGATTCTTACTCATTATGCAGATATCTCGGGTCAAGTGTTTAATCCACAGAAATCCAAGGTCTACTTTGGTTCGCAGGTTTTGTCATATGTCCGTGGGAGGGTGCAACACATTTTGGGAATCCATCCCGGGGTGTTCCCTACTGTGTATTTAGGCGCTCCAATCTTTAAGGGCGCTCCCAAGGTTGCGGATTTACAGCCGGTTTTTGACAAGATAATTCTCAAATTCAGAAGATGGAAAGGTTCGTCCCTTTCCCTTGCTGGTAGAGTTTGTCTGGTTAACTTGGTGATTACTAGTTCTTTTGTACACACCATGATGGTCCATAAATGGCCGAGTACGCTGCTCAAGCATATGGAACAAGCCTTGCGCAACTTCATTTGGACCGGGGATGTGAATTCCAAAGGGAAGGTGTGGTCAGTTGGGATAAGTCTTTGCATGCCTGAAGCGAGAGGGGGGACTGGGCGTGCGATCTATTGTGGCTGCAAACACTGCTTTCTTGATGAAATTGGGTTGGAAGGTTTTGAACTCGGACTCATTGGTCTTCAGAACCCTTCAGACAACGGTACTTTACAAGAAATGGGGAGATTCGACGGTCCTTTATTCCTTCTTCAATTTGGGCTGGGATTAAACCCTGCATTTCTGATTGTTTGGATAATGCCCGTTGGATCCCAGGCGCCAATTCTGGGGTTTTATTCTGGATTGATAATTGGTTGGGGTACTCTATAGCTGACAGGATTGGCATCCCAGAGGCCTATAGATACTTATTTCAGCAGCGCATTTCTGACTACTTCTACGATGGGTCCTAGCACTTTACCTTCCCTTTCGTGGAGGCCTATTTGGAGTTGGTCCGGGCCATCGTGCGCATCCCTATCGCACCAGAGTCCCGAGATACACGTGTTTGGTTGAACTCGGAGGATGGTTTGGTTACCTCGAAAGGGGCTTATGATCATATTCACCATCAGCGCCCGACGGTTAAATGGGGTTCTTGGATTTGGTCGCAAAGATATCCCGAATCGGAGATCGGTGGTAGCATGGAGGGCCATACACAACCGACTGGCTGTCCAGGATTCTCTACGAGCTAGGAGAAGTTTTACTGGCCCTTCGGTTTGTGTTCTTTGTAGGGTATTGGAAGAATCGGTTGATCACTTATTTGTCTATTGTGCTTTTGCAGGAAATATATGGAGTTGGATTTTCCATGCTTTCCAAGTTCACTCTCTTCAGACTTACAGTTTCAACGAGCTTCTTGTGCGGTTAATGTCTTTTAATTTTAGTGACCAGGTCGCTTTCCTTTGGCGTGTGGCGATTCTTTCCTGCTCTGGCTTATATGGCATATCCGCAACGATCTCATTTTCCACAACAGATCATGGACACTAGAGGCGCCGATCATTCAACTACAGGTTCTCATTATCGAATCATCATCTTTGGATCGGGGATGCATGAACAACAATCAACAAGATTTATTTATCTTGTGCGGTCTGCGGGTTCCTGGGCGAGTCAGACAGGCTCCGAAGATTGTGGAGGTAAAGTGGCAAAAACCCCTTCCGGTTTGAATCAAGGTAAACACGGATGGCAGCGCTTCAGGGGCGCCGGGCAGCCTCACAGCTTCCGGAGTCTTCTGGAACTGTAGAGGTTTCTTTCGAGGATGCTTTGTCCATCATTGTGGTTCAGGATACGCGTTTGAGGCTGAATTGGTTGCAGCAATGTGGGCGATTCAATATGCCTTTGCGAAAGGATGGACGCACCTTTGGCTGGAATCGGATTCAATGTATGTGGTGAACCTACTGGAGAAGAGAACAATGGAGGTCCCGTGGCGCCACCTCAGTTCTTGGCACCAAACCCCGCACCTTTCGCCGAGAGGTATTGATCTTGTAGTATCTCATATTTTTCGGGAAGGCAATCGGGTTGCGGACATGCTGAGCAAGAAGACGGAATGCGGCACATGGTGGGGCGTCCCGCCTACAGAGCTCCTCCACTACCTCACTGATGATTATGTTGGCCAATCCAACTATAGGTTTGTTAATTAGTGCGCCACCGCTTCTGGTTTCTTTTCCCATTTTAGGCGCCTTCTTTTCTGGGGGGTACTCTTTTTCCTTCCAGGGGTTTTTCCCACAAGGGTGGGTTTTACCTTGGAAGGTTTTAACGAGGCCCCAACCATTCAGCCATTTGGTTGGCTTGTGACCATTCCGTTTGGTTTTTTGACATTATTTCCAGGCTTTATTTTGGTTACCTGATCAGCCTGTGATCAGGAATACTCTTTTTCATTTTTTATATATATATTCGCACTTATTCAAAAAAAACTGCAAAACCATTTGGCCTAGGCAAACTGTCTGGACTAAGATCCAAAAATAGCCCCAATCTCCTTGTCATTAGGGATATTACACAGCCTGTTGTTTTCCTCCTCAGAAATAATCGTATTTTTTTCTAGAAACAATCGTATTAGTAACCTCATCCACCATTTTATAATCCGTCCCCATATGTTGTAGCTCTGAGAAAACATCTTCATAGTAGCACCTGATATGCTGCCTAATGTCGTGTAAATTAGTGGTGAGCACGCCATTCACCACCATTTGCCTAATCAAACCCTTAGAAATCTTGAAACACAATTTCCTGTGGAAGAATCTAGTAAAACGATTTCCATCTATTAACCACTGAATTCAACTCTTTTGTCTTAATAACTCATACTGACGGTCCATCATTTTATCAAGATCATTGTGTATCTCCACCTCCCTCTGCATTAACGAATCCAAATAACCCTAGTTTGAGACTGTAACTTGAATATCATTCAATTGTTGGCGCATGATATCCACCTGACTATGAATATCCCCAAATACATAGTAGTTCCACTCCATTAGCAGAGTTCTTAGACGCTTTAATTTAAACATAACTAGAAGCATAGGATTCCCAACAATACATGGTTCGATCCATGATTTAGACACCCCTTTTTTTGAATGAATCAAAGATATATATAAAAAATGAAAAGAGTGATCTTGATCACAAGCTGATCAGGTAGCCAAAGAAGCAAAACAAAAACCAAGTCCGAAGCAAAATCGAAATGGTCAGCCGACCAAATGGCTGAATGGTTGGGGCCTCGTTAAAAACCTCCCAAGGTAAAACCCACCCTTGTGGGAAAAACCCTTGGCAGGAAAACGAGTACCCCCCATAAAAGGCATCCAAAGACAAGGAAATAAAGCATGGGAAGCATTAGCTAACAAATCTATAATTGGATTGACCAACATAGTCTTCCGTGAGAAAAGGAACTATATCCGCAGGAGGGACTCTCCACCAAGTCGCCGATTGCGACTTCTTGCTCAAAAGGTCCCTCTATTTCCTTCACGATATATATGTGAAACCACCAGATTCATCTGTGAAAGCGAATGAAGAGTATACATCCATTTGCTAAGATGATGCCATGGGACAGCAATTATGAAGCAAGTCCACAACGTAAATGAAATCGACTCAGCCAAAGTTGAGTCCAGCCCTTATCGTATACATAATGAATGGTCCACATTGCTGCCATCAACTCAGCCTCAAAAGCATACCCGATTACCCGCGTTCCACAAAGCACCCCGAAAGAAGCCTATGCAATTCCTAAGACCCCGAAGGTCGTAAGGCTTCCTAGCACCCCAAGCGCTAAAATGCCTCAGTATTCACCTTGATCCATCCCGAGAAGGGGTTTTTGCCAATTAACTTGCACAATCTTCGGAGCTTGTCTAGAGCGCCCGCACGCTGGAAGTCGTCTTAGGATGAAAAGATCGATTTGATCATTATTCATGCAACCTTGATCAAGCAAAGAAGATTCATCAATAAGCACCCGAAGATGGGTAATGGTCGTGTCCACCGTCTAAAGTTTATCGTTAAAATCCAAATCATTCCGGATATGCCAAATAAGTCGGATATAGGACAAAGCTGCCACACGCCATAAGAAAGCAACTTTGATCAACAAACGGAAAGTCATTAAGCGCACCAGGAATTCATTAAAGCTACGAGCCATAAAGAAGTGAACATCAAATGAACCAAAAATCCATCTCCAAAGAGCCCCTGCAAAGACACAAGATACAAACAAGTGATCAACAGAATCATCAGAGGCGCAACAAAGACCACGGACCAAGGGGCCAATAAAGCCCCTAGGCGCAATAAGTCTAAAACCGCCAAACGCGTTGTGAATAGCTTGCGGACCACAATCGAACGACATTCCGGAATGTGAGGAGACCAAATACAAGAACCCGTTGGACCATAGGAGAATGAGGCCGAATATGAAAATATACCGCCTTGAAGTAATATTCCCATTATCGGAGTGCATCCAGACCCACGTGTCCCCCGAGGATGGGGCGATGGGGATGCAAACAATATCCCGGACAGGATCCAAATAAGCCTCAACAAACGAGAAGGTGAAATGCCAGGACTCCTCGTAGAAGTACTCAGAAATACATTGTCGAAATTGATATATGTACTCATGCGGAATACCAATTCTATCTCGCAATCTGATAACTTGACCAGTAGTCAATCCAAAATAATACCTTGGAATTACACGCAGGGATCCATCTAGACTTAGTTTGACAATCTTCAAGTGAGGCCTAATCCCAGCCGAGATCGAGGAAGGAAGGAACGATCTGCGAACCGAACTGTCTGATGTCAAGTAACGTTTCCTTAGGATCTGAAAAATCACAGAATCTGAAGTCATAACCTTCCAACCCAGTTTCATCAGAAAAGCATTATTAGCCATAGTAATCGAGCGAACACCCAAGCCCCCTTCTGCCCGAGGCATACAACATCGGGCCCAATTCACCACCACCGAACCTTTGAAGTTTACATCACCAGTCCAAATAAAGTTACGCATGGCCTTCTCCATTTGCTTAAGCAAAGATCTCGGCCACTTGTAAACCATCATCGTATGCACAAACGAGCTAGTGATCACAGAATTAACCAAGCAAACCCTACCAGCAATAGATAATGGCATCCCCTTCCAACGTCAAAATTCAGGATAACCTTGTCAAAAACATGCTGCAAGACCGCGACCTTTGGAGCACCTTTAAATATAGGGGATCCCAAATAAACCGTAGGGAAGGCGCCTAACTGAATACCCATAATAGACTGAATACACCCACGCACATAATGAGAAACCCGAGTGCCGAAATAAACTTTTGATTTACGAGGATTGAAGGCCTGACCCGAAATATCAGCATACTTCGTGAGGATCTTAAGAAGGGTGCGGGCATTAGCCGAGGAGGCCCCACACATAATAACAATACCATCAGCGTAAAGAATCGAGGAGGGAAATATAATATTCCGAGGCGCACAATGGCCCCGGCTGGTTCTGAATCACCGCTCCCTCAAAACTTCCTCCGCAATGCAAAAGAGTAAAGGAGATAGAGGATCACCTTGTCTAACCCCTCTAAAACAAGAAAAGTATCCCACAGGCGAACCGTTAAGTAAGATCAAAATCCTGGATGACTCAAGAATAGCTTCAATCCAATGAACAAAGATCTCCGAGAAGCCAAACCGATGCAAAACGTGTAACGACCCAATTTTATGAAATTAAAGTATTCTAAAAATATTTTTAAGAAAACACAAATTTATAAATTAAAGTGATCCCAATAATGATGAAAAAGTTGATTTAGAAATTTAATTCTTAAGAAAAAAAATAATGATAATAATGATAATAATAATAATAATAATATTAATAATAATAATATGACAGTTAGGGTTTTTGACAGGGTTCCGGGTCCTTCAAATCTGGGATTGACCTCCGATTCTTGATCGTATTCCACCCATGGTGATGGGGTTAAGTCTGCAACTTGTGGAGTTTCTCCACGACATACTCATCCCCATGTTTTGGGCTCCCATCAAATTTCATCCCACATGAGAAGGTGGTCCCTGTTCTTTGCATTATCGTCTCCGTCTTCATTGATGATGGATGTTGTTGGGCTGATTCCGGTGGCCCAATATTTGTCACAACCTCCACCTAACATGGCTACGTCTAACTACAAGTTGCTGCATGGTGGTGGTCCCCCCAAGGCTAGTCATCCTTCCACTCCATGCAATAATGGGTTTGCTGCAGGTACACATGCAGACGGTGCCACTAAGGTTGTTAATGGTCCCCCTTTAATTGGGAACCTGGCTGTTATGGAGGTTTGCTCATGGGAGGGGGGGTGCCCCCATCACATATGGCCCCCGCTACCTCCTTTACCCCTATGGCAGCCCTTCACCATGGGGGGGGGGGGTGATGAACCCTGGGCCAAAGTCTCCCACCCTCAGGGCATTCCTCCTGCATGCCCTCCCACAGATGCTCCTCAACCGGCTGGATGCTCTGCCACCATGGGCCTCCCCTATGCATCGAACCCCCGACAATCGGCTCATAACATTGGTCCTCAAGTTTACCAGGTTAACTCCTTTGCCAAGGTGGTTTCGGGAAATCCCCATCCTTCGAATCTTACTTTTCCACAGGCCCCAGGTAATATTGCCTCATTTACCCATATGGTTTCTAGTAAAACGCATTCTATCCCTAAACCTGTTAGGAAAGGGGATTATTATTCAGTTACTATTGACGAAAATGTTTACCAACAACGCCTTGCTGAATTTTTGTATTCCTTGATCGGGCGGGTTATTTTAGGGAAAGGTAATAAGCCATGGGCTACTATACTTTTGCACAAAAGGCTTTCCGAGCTTTGGGGTATTAAGAATGACTGGAAACTAATTCCCTTGGGCATGGGAATTTTTTGTGTGAAATTGTTTAATGCGTAGGACCGCGCTCGTGCTCAACTACGCACCACCTGGGCGGTTAACCCGGGTACTATTCGACTCTCTCCATGGGTCCCAGACTTCAATCCTTATAAGGTGCAAACTTCGGTGGCTAGCGTTTGGTTTTGCATTTTCGAGCTCAGTTTGGAATACTAGGACCCCAATAACATCCTGGGGATTGCCAGTGCTATTGGAAATCCGTTACAAATCGATCAGCGTTCGCTTGATGGTTCGTTGGGACATTTCGTTCAGGTATTGGTTGATATTGATCTTGCTAACCCGTTGGAGGAACACATTATGGTGGAACAAGTGGGACAATGTTCTTTTGTATCGCCGATTCTGAGAAACTCCCACTTTTGTTCAAGTGTAGTGTTACAGACACTCGATGGCTTCTTGTCGCCTAAAACAATGCGGGAAACCCGGACATGGAAAGGCGCTCATCTCCGACCGTGGATGTTCCCTCGGGACCGCAACACGTCGAATCCATAGAGGGCGTTCCAGGGTTTGCAAAGTTTACCGTCCTGTGCAGCAGGACAAGGGCAAGGTCGTTGATGACTCAATGGGAAATACGGATTCGGCTATGCGTGCAGGCTCTCCTACCTGTGCAATAGTCACTTGCCTTACGAATATCCAATAGGGTAACACCTTTGATGCTCTCGGTTACGATGATACTCCGGATCAACCACTTACAGATTCTCAATCAGATTATCCGACAAGGGAATTGGTCCCCAGGGCCCCTACTTCCAACACCGGATCCGTCTCTACTATCATGCCTAATACAGTTAAGCATCCATTGGGAAAGCCAATCCGGGCTCTTAACAGGGCTTTTCGTGATAGCTCTTTGGATACGGCTAAATCCAGATTACTTGAGAGTGTTGTTACGGGTCCTTCATCGCAATTTATGACATCACCATTGAACCGGATCACCCGGGCCGAATGAGTTAGATTCGGCGGCTTCAAAGCGATGGGGACATCACGGTGAACCTCCCCAACTTCTCAATGAACTGCATCTTCTCGGAACATCCGGGGATTGGGAACGTTGCATCTCGCAATGTTCTTAAGGCTTTATGTCAAAAGCATAAACCTTCTATTTTGGCTATCTGCATGAGCCTAAGGTGGACATTTCGGCGATTTGATTCTTATTGGCATAACTTGGATTTGATTTTCATGGCTCAGAATTTTTGGGGAAATGGACCGGCTGATATTTGGGTTTTCCGTGATGCTAGTATCTCCATTCTTAACCAGGTTTGGTCTTCTACCCAATGTATTGTTTTGCAAGTTCAATTTGGTTCTTTGTTTTTTCATGTTGCTTTTGCTCATGGTTTGTGTGATCATACTGCTCGGCGCGCTCTCTGGTTGGATTTGAGGAATTTGGGTCTTACTGATCTACTTCTTATTGGGGATTTTAATGCGGTCTTGGGTCATCATGAGCGCTCTGGCAGTGATAATTTATCCCAAGCCTCTTGTCAAGATTTTATGGATTTCTTGGAGGATGCTGGTTTGTTTGCAGTGCCGACTACGGGAAATCATTTACTTGGTGCTCCCCCCTAAGGCCTCTATTTCTCCTCCAGGCTAAGTTGGATCGAGCCCTAGCAACTTGTCAATTTTTCTATTTTTGGCAAGTTGTCAAGGGCTTAGTGCTTCCACGTATTGGATCTAACCACCACCCCATTTTGGTTTCTTGCTCATCTTCCACTAGCAGGGGTCTGGTGTTGTTTCGGTTTCAACGTATGTGGGTCCATCATGACACGTTTTGGGACTTGGTTACTACCTCTTGGTCTCGCCTTCCACATCACCCAACCCTGCATTTGCGCGTTATATGGAAGCTAAAGAGGTTGAGGCAAGATATTAAGGTTTGGAACAGGGATGTTTTTGGAGATGTGAATCGCAGGGTAGAGTATCAGATGGAGCGGAGTTCGTCGGATTAAAGCGAGATATTGAGAGCTTGGTTATACGATTGCTCGTCCAGGATCGGGAGAGCCGACGCCCATAAGCCGCTTTCTCGACATTTGTTATTACAATCCGAATTCTTTAAGCAAAGGTCTCGCCAAAGATGGCTCAAGGGGTGGGGATCGTAATACCTTTTCATCGTCGAGCAGTTAGCGAGTGGGCGTCGGGGATTCAGGGTCTAATGGTGGGCGACGCTTATACGATGATACAACGGTTCTTGGGAATCATATTATCTCGTTTTATAAGGAGCTCTTTGCGGATAGTGTGAATATCACCCCGAATTACTCCTCTATTGATCGGGTGATTTCTCCCCGGTAGGGGCGGTGATAATGCTAGCCTGACCGCATTCCATCGGATACGAGAGGTTAAGGAAGCGGTATTTGATATGGATTCGATAGCTCACTAGGGGGCGGATGGTTTCAAAGGGGATTTTCTATCGTCACTTCGGGATGTTATTTCCATCGAGGTGATCGCCGCGGTCGAGTTTTTTCTTGATGATTCGTCCCCTACCTGGGTTTGAACACTAGTTTTTTGGCGCTAATCCCAAAGACCAAGGATGCAAATGTCATTAAGAACTTTCGTCCGATCGTCATGAGTAATTTTCTTTTCAAGATTATTACTAGATTTTGGCCACACGTTTGGGTTCGATCATTACTGCATATTTCTCACCTACTCAGTTCGGGTTTGTCCCTGGAAGGCCTTCATGACTGTATTGCAATGGTCTCTGAAGGATTCAATGTCTTGCATGGTAGATTGGATATGAATATGATCTTGAAGATTGATATCCGTAAGGCATTTGATACTTTGAAATGGGATTTCTTACTTCACGTTTTGCGCCGCTTTGGTTTCTCTAGATTGCGTAATTTTACGCCTGTAGGGTACTTCCCTTGTTTTAGAGGAGTTCGACAAGGTGATCCTTTATCCCCGCTGCGGTTTTGCATTGCAGAAAAAGTACTTAGTAAATTTATTGAAGTTGCGGTTGAGCATAATCGGCTTGCTCCATTTGTCGCGCCCAGACGCATCAACTTTCCATCATTTATCCTATACGTCGATGATATAGTTATTATGTGTGGAGCTTCTTCAACCAACGCCTGTATCCTTCTCCAGATTCTCAACCTTTATGCAGATATTTTGGGCCAAGCATTCAATCCTCGTAAATCCAAGGTTTATTTTGGCACCCAGGTTTCATCTCATATTCGTCGAAGGGTGCACACAATCATGGGGATACAGCTCGGGACGTTCCCCATAGTTTATCTAGGCGCCCCAATCTTCAAGGGGGCCACTAAGGTGGCGAATCTTCAGCCCGTCTTTGATAAGATCATCCTCAAATTTAGACGATGGAAAGGTTTGTCTCTTTCTCTTGCTGGTCGAAATCCGCTGGTTAATTCGGTGATTACTAGCTCGTTTGTCCACACAATGATGATTTGCAAATGGCCTCGCACGTTGCTCAAGCAAATGGAAAGGGAAATGCGTAACTTCATTTGGATTGGGAATGTGATTTCAAAGGGTTCGGTGACGGTTAGTTGGAACCGGTGTTGTATGCCTCAGACTGAAGGGGGATTGGGCGTTCGATCGATTGTTGCGGCTAATACAACTTTCTTGATGAAACTGGGCTGGAAGGTCGTGAATTCAGACTCGGTGATTTTCACCACTCTTAGGCGCGATATCGTCATGGGTGGGATGACCCGGAGGTCTTTTATTCCTTTTTCTATCTGGACTGGGATTAAACCATTCATTTCGTCTTGCTTGGAGGATTCGCGTTGGATCCCAGGAGCCAATTCCGAGGTATTATTTTGGATTGATAACTGGCTGGGTTATTATATAGCAGACCGAATTGGTATCCCAGAAGAATATAGATATCTATTCCGACATCGCATTTCAGACTACTTTTATGATGGGACATGGCATTTCACCTTCTCATTTGTGGAGACTTATTTGGATCTAGTCCGGGCTATTGTACGCATCCCTATTGCTCCTAACTCTAGGGATACACGTGTTTGGATGAATTCGGAGGATGGTTTGGTTTCCTCTAAGGCCGCCTATGCTCATGTGCGTCCCAAGTATCTGGTGGTCAAATGGGGTTCTTGGATTTGGTCGCAACACATCCCAGAACGACGATCAGTGGTGGCATGCTGGGCTATCCACAATTGATTAGCTGTCTTGGATTTATTACGAGCCAAGGAGAGTTTTACTGGCCCTTCGCTTGCGCTCTTTGTTGTGAATTTGCAGAATCGAATGATCATTTATTTGTCTCATGTGTCTTTGTAGGGGCTCTCAGGCGATGGATTTTTGAATCATTCAACATTGACCCATTTCAGGCTAACAGCTTTAATGAATTCATGGTACGGCTCATGAATTTCCAATTCGGTGAGCAGGTTACTTTCCTCTGGCGTGTGGCTATCCTTTCCTGCAAATGGCTCATTTGGCATATCTGGAATGAGATAGTATTTCACAACAAAGTCCGGATAATCGACGCTGCGACAATATATCTCAGAATACTCGTTGTAGAATCATCATCATTGGATCGGGGTTGTATGCATAACGACCAACATGACCTCCTCATCCTGCATAGGCTGCAAGTTGCAGGATGACCTAGACAAGCTCCGAAGATTGTGGGGTTAACTGGCAAAAATCCCTCCCGGGCTGGATTAAGGTAAACACGGACAGAAGTTCCTCTGGGGCGCCGGGCAGAATTACCGCTTCAGGGTTCTTCCAAAATTGTAGAGGGTTCTTTCGAGGATGTTTCGTACATCATTGTGGTTCGGGATATGCGTTTGAGGCTGAACTGATTGCAGCAATGTGGGCGATCTAGTATGCTTCTAGAAAGGGTTGGACGGAACTTGGCTAGAATCGGATTCGATGTATGTGGTGAACTTGCTGGAGATGAGATCTACGGAGGTCCCTTGGAGCCACCTTAGCAATTGGCGCTACATTTTACACCGCCGCTCATATGGATTTTGTGGTCTCACATATATTTCGGGAAGGCAATCGAGTGGCGGATATGTTGAGCAAGAAGACGGAGTACGGCACATGGTGGGGCGTCCCACCATAGGAGCTCATAAACTATCTCACTGATGACTATGTTGGCCAATCCACCTATAGGTTTGTTAGTTAGCACGTGCTGCTTTTTCATTTCTTTACGCCTGGGGGGTACTCTTTTTCCTTTCAAGGGTTTTTCCCACAAGGGTGGGTTTTACCTTGGAAGGTTTTAACGAGGCCCCAACCATTCAGCCATTTGGTCGGCTTGTGACCATTTTGCTTTCTTTTTTGACATTGTTTTTTTGGCTTTCTTGTGGTTACCTGATCAGCCTGTGATCAGGATTACTCTCTTTTCATGTTTTATATAAAATTTCGCATTTATTCAAAAAAAAAAAAAAAAATAATAATAATAATAATAATAATAATAATAATAATAATAATAATAATAATAATAATAATAATATAACATCTTCCAAATTAAATACTCGGAATCCAATTGGTGGGATGTCCCTCCGACAGATATCATTTCTTTCCTCAATGATGATTATGTTGGCAGAACACAGTATAGATTTGTTAGATAACTTTTTCTGTGTTTTTCTTTCTTATGGCATCCTTTTGTGGGAGTACTCTTTTCCTATTAGGGGTTTTTCCCACAAGGGTGGGTTTTACTCTGGTAGGTTTTTAACGAGGCCCCAAACATTTGCGCTACCCGATCGGCTTGTGATCGACTTTTCTTCTCTTTTTATATTATTTTTGATTTTATTTATAAAAAAATCTTCCAAATTAAATATCCAACAATTGTTCCAAGCATAAACCGGAAAAATTAAAGACATAAATCTAAAATCTCCGATCATAATTATTTAAAATATAAATATAGTATGATTTATTCCACAATCCACAATATCAAATCCTCAGCCGGATTTCTCAACCTGAAAGTCATGATAATAATAGGGCTGAGCTTCATCTCGCTCAGTAGAGATATATCTGTCAATATTTAATATAACATGAAAAACATTCACATAATTGCAACAATAAATTCTTTAATTTCCTCTTTTTCCTCTGACTGGCCAGTTACTGCATATAGCATTGCGGGTTCACCCCGAAGATACGTTTGATCTCGGACCCTTTTCATGGCCCCTAGTTTATATGAATTTATTTCCTCTTGACATATATTGCAATCAATGAAATATAATCATGGAACATTAAATAAAGACAAATACTATAAAAATTCCTACCTTAATAACCGCAGATACTTGATGTAGAAAAATTGGACGACAAAAGTCCTAGTCCTTGATTACCTCGTTTTCTATTATAGAGAATTTAGAAAGTTGTGAAAAAATATGTGAGTTAACCATGTTTTTTTTAATAAGTTCGAATATATATATAAAGAAATAAAAAAGTGTCGTTCTGATCATAGGCTGATCAGGTAACCAAAAGAAAGCCTGGAAATAGAGTCAAAAAACCAAACAAAATGGTCACAAGCCGACCAAATGGCTGAATAGTTGGGGTCTCGTTAAAACCTTCCAAGGTAAAACCCACCCTTGTGGGAAAAACCCCTGGAAGAAAAAAGAGTACCCCCCAGGAAAAGTAGGCGCCTAAAAAGGGGAAAGAAACCTGAAGCGGCGGCGCCTTAATTAACAAACCTATAGCTGGATTGGCCAACATAATCATTAGTGAGGTAGTGGAGGAGCTCTGTGGGCGGGGCGCCCCACCATGTGCCGCATTCCGTCTTCTTGCTCAGCATATCCGCAACCCGATTACCTTCCCAAAAAATATGAGAGACTACAAGATCAATACCCCTGAGCAGATGCAGGGTGTGGCGCCAAGAACTGAGGTGGCGCCATGGGACCTCCATTGTTCTCTTCTCCAGTAGGTTCACCACATACATTGAATCAGATTCCAGCCAAAGGTGCGTCCAGCCTTTCACAAAGGCATAATGAATCGCCCATATTCACGCAACCAATTGATTCAAACGCTGCACTCAACGAACCACAATGATGGACAAAGCATCCTCGAAAGAAACCTCTACAGTTCCGGAAGACTCCAGAAGCTGTGAGGTTGCCTGGCGCCCCTGAAGCGCTTCCATCCGTATTAACCTTGATCCAACCCGAGAGGGATTTTTGCCACTTAACCTCCACGATCTTCGGAGCCTGTCTAGCCCGTCCAGGAACCCGTAGACCACGCAAGATAAATAGTTCTTGTTGATTATTGTTCATGCATCCCCGATCCAAAGATGGTGATTCTACAATGAGAACCTGTAATTGAATGATGGCCGCCTCCAGTGTACAGGATTTGTTGTGAAAGATGAGCTCATTGCGGATATGCCATATAAGCCAGATGCAGGAAATAATTGCCACACACCAAAGGAAAGCGACCTGGTCATTGAAATGAAAAGACATTAACTGCACGAGTAGCTCGTTGAAACTGTAAGTCTGAAGAGGGTGCACTTGGAAAGCATGGAAAATCCAACGCCATATATTTCCTGCAAAAGCACAATAGACAAATAAGTGATCAACTGATTCTTCCGATTCCCCTACGAAAACGCAAAACCGGGCGGGCCAAAAAACTTCCCCTAGCTCGTAGAGAATCCTCGGAGCCTGATCGTTTGTGTATGGCCCTCTAAGTTACCACGATCTCCGCCCGGGATATCTTTGCGACCAAATCCAAGAACCCCAGTTAACCGCCGGGCGCTGATGGCGTATATGATCATAAGCCGCCTTCGAGGTAACCAGACCATCCTCCGAGTTCAGCCAAACACGTGTATCCCGGGACTCTGGTGTGATGGGTTAACCATGTATTTATAGGCTAATTTTTATTTTTATTTTTATATATTTTTTTTAAATCCTAATATAACCCCTAAATTAACCTATAAACTAACCCCTAAACTAACCCCTAAAATAACTCCTAAATTAATCCCTATTTTTTTATTTATTTTTCCTGTTATCACATTCTACTCTCCTTAAATAAAATTTCGTCCTCGAAATTCGATATCTTACCTGGAATTGAAAATTTTGGATATTTGACACGAATCTCCTCTTCACGCTCCCAAGTAGCTTCATTTCTATCATGACGTCTCCACTGTACTTTAATCAAAGCAATATCTTTATTTCTCAAATGGTGAATCTTGCGTTCCAAAACAACTTCAGGTGCTTCCTCATAAGTTAACTCATTGTTGATTGTCAGATCTTTATAATTCACAATGTGACTTGGATCATGGATGTACTTTCTTAGCATAGAGACGTGAAAAACATTGTGCACACTTGATAGACTCGGTGGTAATGCTAGATGATAAGTCGTACTAAAGTTTAGCTTTGTTCCCAAGGCACTTTGTAGACTTTTCCAAAACTTAGATGTAAAACGCGTATCTCTGTCTGAAACAATTGACACAGGAACTCCATGAAGTCTTACTATCTCCTTAATATAAATTTGTGCATATCGCTCCATACTGAACGTCATCTTAACTGGTAGGAAATGAGCTGACTTTGTTAACCGATCTACTACAACCCAAACAACCTTGTTTCCCTTGACTGATGGTGGAAGCCCTACCACAAAGTCCATAGTTATGTGCTCCCATTTCCATTCTGGAATGTCAAGTGGTTTGAGCAAACTAGATGGTCTTTGGTGTTCGGCTTTAACTTGCTGGCAAGTTAAACATTTTTCCACAAAAGTTCCAATAACTCTTTTCATACTTCGCCACCAAAATACTTCTCTTAAATCTCGATACATTTTTGTACCTCCAGGGTGAGCTATATACGGCGTACAATGAGCTTCTTCGAGAATTTCTTTTCTAAGCCTTTCTTCTTTAGGAACGCATAATCTCCTTTCATAAGTCAAAAGTAGCATTTGTTATAACAAATCCTTTTACTTTCCCTTCACGAGCTTTTTCTTTCATTTTGCTCAAAAATTTATCTCGAGGTTGAGCTTCTTTTATCTTCTCTCTCAGGGTAGGTTGCACCACCAAATATGCTAGTACTATCTCTGTGCTTTTGGGTGGCACCACTACTTCAATTCTCAAAATGGTGAATTCTCTCCCAAGATATTCTTGCTCAGATATCAAACTTGACATTTCTCCTTTTGTTTTACGACTTAATGCATCGGCTACAACATTAGCTTTACCCGGATGATAGTTGATAGTGCAATCATAGTCATTCACCAATTCCAACCACCTTCTTTGCCTCATTTTTAGCTCTTTCTGAGTAAACAGATATTTCAAGCTTTTATGGTCGGTGAATATTTCACATCTCCCTCCGTATAGGTAATGGCGTCAGATTTTTAATGCATGCACTACAACAGCTAACTCTAGGTCATGAGTAGGATAGTTTAACTCATGTGGCTTTAGTTGTCTTGAGGCGTAGGCAACCACTTTACCATGTTGCATTAGCACACATCCTAAGCCTTGTTTTGATGCATCACTATAAATAACAAAATCTTTAGTGGGGTCGGGAATTGTTAATATTGACGCAGAAGTAAGCATTCGCTTCAACTCCTGAAAGCTTTCTTCGCATTTCTCATTCCATTGGAACTTCTCCCCTTTTCTAGTCAGTCGAGTCATAGGCGCAACTATCTTTGAGAATTCTTCAATAAATCTCCGATAATAGCCTACCAAACCTAGAAAACTGTGAACTTCATTCGCATTCGTAGGTGCACTCCATTCGTTGATTGCTTCAACTTTAACCGGTTCCACTTCAATTCCTTGAGCAGTGATTACATATCCGAGAAACACCACTCGATCTAGCCAAAACTCGCATTTCTTGAATTTTGCATATAACTTTTCCTTGCGAAGTGTTTCTAGCACTATTCTTAAGTGCTCAATATGTTGCTCTCTATTCTTTGAATATACAAGTATATCATCTATAAAGACTATGATGAATTGGTCTAGATACAGATGAAACACTCTATTCATCAAGTCCATGAATACTGCTGGTGCATTACTTAGCCCAAATGGCATTACTACAAACTCATAATGTCCATATCGGGTTCTAAATGCCGTTTTCGGAATATCACTCTCTTTAACTTTTAACTGATGATATCCGGATCTCAAATCAATCTTAGAGAAAGTGCTGGCACCTCTCAATTGATCGAACAAATCTTCAATCCTCGGTAGCGGGTACCTGTTCTTCACTGTGAGTCGATTAAGTTCTCTATAATCGATACACATTCTAAGTGACCCGTCTTTTTTCTTTACAAACAGAACTGGTGCTCCCCACGGTGATACAGTAGGTCTAATAAATCCCAAATCCAAAAGTTCTTGTATTTGCGCCTTTAACTCTTGCAACTCCTTTGGTACACATTAAGCAGGTGGTATGTCCTTCAAAATAACAGGTTCTAACCCAGATTGTTTCGGCCTTCTCTTCTTTGAGGCAGGCTTCTTATCGACTTTCTCATCCTCAGAGTCAGATGTGAAAACTTTTTTTTCGCGAGCTGCAAGAAGTTTGACAATGTCATCCAGTAGCATTCCTTTGTTACCCTTAGAGTCTTCAAGTGTTTCAGTTTCTGGTTCATCTTTGGTGCTTTCTTCTTTGGGTACTGACCGTGGGGTCAATTTTTGTGCCCACTGTCGGCGACGTTCTTTCACCTCACGAACTACCCTTGCCTTATTCTCTCTTTGGACTTTCCTTATTTCTTCGTCTTGTTGCATCCCCTGATTGATGGTAATCTCCTCGGGAGCATCGGAGTCACTGTCCATTTCTTTCTCTGACATATTTATTGTTAAACCAGAAAAACCCTGGTTTTGGTCTCATTTCCTGACAATTTGAATATTATCTCTTTCTCGTAACATTTATTGTCTGCCTGATATCTACTAACCCAATTCATACCTAAGATTACGTCAAAATCCTTCATATTAATTATGTATAGATCAGCTTTAAGATATTTTCCCCTATATTCACTTCAACATCCTTATTCACTGAGTCAGTTGTTATCGAATTTCCAGATGGCAAGACAACCTCAAGGGGTTCACTTATTCTAGCACTCTTATATCCTAATATAGCATGAAATTTGGCAGATAAAAATGAATGTGTGGCACCAGTGTCGAAAAGTACAAGAGCAGGTATTCCAGAGATGGTTAGCATACCTGACATTGTACCCGGGTTCTGATCAGCTTCTTCCTGAGTCATAGCATACATTCGAGCTCTACCTCCAGATGTTTGTTCTCTTCTTTCTCGCCCAGCTTTTAAAAGAGGACAATTAGAGACTTCATGTCCTGGCTTCTTACATTTGAAGCATTTTCCTTGTCCAGCTAAACATTCTCCAAAATGATTCTTCTTGCATTTTGGGCAAGTTGGCTTGCGTAGTTGGACGTGTATTTCCATCAGTCTTTATCTGTTTATTTTGATTTTGTTTTGTCCCTTCCCATTTTCGTTTCTCAGACAACACAACCAACTTTTGCTATTCTTCGTCCCCAGCAAAACTTGCCTCCACCTCATGAGCCCTTCTCACCATCACCGAGTATTCCAAATCTCCTTGAGCAGATAGTATTCCTAATAGTTGTGCTCGAAGTCCCCTTCTGAACCTCAGAGCCTTTTTCAAATCAGTATCCACTAGGTGAGGAGCAAACCGACTTAGTTGATTGAACTGTCTCTCATACTCTGTGATAGTCATGTTTTTTTGTTTAAAGTTAAGGAATTCTGTCTCCTTGTCCCGGTATGATTGTGGAAAAAACTTTTCCATTACAATCATTTTGAACTCATTCCATGTTAAAGCATTCCGCTCTTCCTCGGTCTTAGTCCTCCAATACCCTTCCACCATTATCGGCGTCTTGATGAGTTGGAAGCGGCAAAGACATACAACTCATGTTTGTCTGCTTGCGACCAATAAGTCGAAAAATCCTCTCTAACAATCGAAACCATTCTTCTACTGCGGTCGGGCCATCACGTCCGTTGAATGTGGATGGACGATAGTGACAAAATTGTTCCACAACTCGTGCATTGTTGTTGTTGTTGTCCCCGTTGTTCTGCACACCTTTGAGAAACTCAACAATTATATCTCCAAAGAAAGAGCGAGGTTTGATTTCTGTGTTAGTGGAGTTCTCACCATAGACTTGATTTCTCGACGGGAGCCATATTCCTAAGGTCATACATAATGTATTATTATTATTATTTATCCCAAGTTATTAATGGATTTTGCATGAAATATCTAACTTAAAATCTAAATATCATAATATAATGGTCAAATAAATTAGTATCAATTAAAGGACAATTAAGCTTTATATATAATACGGATTTATTTATCAATTATTGCAATACATAGACCCATCTATCTCTACCGATCCATGTCTTCATCTTTCTCCGATCTTCTTCCGGATCTTTTTCTGGGTCTTCTTCCAGGTTTCCTTTCGGTTCCTCATCTTCTGCCATAGCCTCATTGTTCAAAAACTCAATCCATTTACTTGCGGTATAACCGCAAAGAAATGTCCGTAGTTGATTTTGGGTGGGTCATCATGCCCGTCATACTCCATAATGAGGCATAAAGCTTTTCAGCTTTGACGTTCCAAAACCAGGGTAAGCTATCAATCACTCTACGGGAGGCAGCGCGTTCGTTTGGAGCGCCGATAACATTCCTCACATTGTACCACAACTGATGAATTTTTACTATATATTCTCCAATGCTACCCCTCTTCAATTTGATAGTTGAAATAATATTGAGTCGGTTAATGGGATGGTTCGGACCCCAGTTATTATTATTATTATTGTTCTTTCTTGCAGTGTGGCGAGTGCAAGTTCCTGCCATCTATATATATATGTGCATTTGCGAATATAAGTCTATTTTTACAATTGTTATTTCTAAAGCAGAATATAATAATATGGAATACATCATGACATAAATGAGCATACTGGTGCAATTGTATAATGTAACTTGCATTAATAATTCTCATACCTTGAGGAGACCGACAAGATATGATGGAGGTGGATGTTATTATACCATTTTATCTTATACAAAGTTTGAATTTTATTTTTTTTAAGAAAAACTGTACATTTTAATTTTCAAAATATTTTTTTAACAAGCCTACAGAAACGTAGACCTGCTCTGATACTACTTGTAACGACCCAATTTTATGAAATTAAAGTATTCTAAAAATATATTTAAGAAAACACAAATTTATAAATGAAAGTGATTCCAATAATGATCAAAAAGTTGATTTAGAATTTTAATTCTTAAGAAAAAAAATAATTATTATTATTATAATAATTTTTTTTAAATAAATGCGAAATATATATAAAAATGAAAAAGAGTATTCCTGATCACAGGCTGATCAGGTAACCAAAGTAAAGCCTGATAATAAAGTCAAAAGAAAATAACGAAATGGTCACAAGCCGACCATATGGCTGAATGGTTGGGGCCTCGTTAAAACCTTCCAAGGTAAAACCCACCCATGTGGGAAAAACCCCTGGAAGGAAAAAGAGTACCCCCCATGATAAAAGCGTCCCAAAAGCCGACAAGACCGAAAATGCGACGCACTAAGGAACAAACCTATAATTCGATTGGCCAACATAATCCTGAGTGAGGGATCAATAATGGACGTTGAGGCGAACCCCACCATGTATCCACTTGCGACGACTTGCTTAGAATATCCATTGCTGGTTTCCTTCCCTAAAGATGTGCGAAACCACAAAATCCATTTGAGAAAGAAGGTGGAGAGTGTATCTCCACATACTCAAATGGCGCCAAAGAACTCCAGTGGATTTCTTACGCAACAACTCCACCACATAGACCGAGTCCGACTCCAGCCATAGTTGGTTCCATCCCTTTGAGGAAGCGTATTGGATGGCCCGCATAGCCGCTGTAAGTTCCGCCTCAAAAGCAAAACCAAAACCACATCATTCCACGAAGCACCCGCGAAAAAACCCCCTACAGTTGCGAAAAACTCCAGAAGCTCTGAGATTTCTGGGTGCCCCCGTAGCACTACCGTCTGTGTTAACTTTGATCCATCCCGGCAAAGGTTTCTGCCAAGTGACCTGCACAATCTTCGGGGCTTGTCTAGGGCGCCCAGGAACACGGAGTCTGCGGAGAATGAAGAGGTCCTGTTGATCATTTTGCATGCAACCTCGGTCTAAGGAAGATGACTCCAGAATTAGGACACGAAGGCGTAGGATGGCCGCCTCCAGTGTCCAAGTCTTGTTGTTGAAGGTCAAGTCATTTCTAATTTCCCAGATGAGCCAAGTACTAGAAAGAACAGCCGCGCGCCAGAGAAAGCCCACCTGATCACTGAAATGAAAACGCATCAAACGCACTTAAATTCATTAAAGCTATAAGCCCTAAAGTAATTGATATTAAAGGCATCAAAAATCCATTTGCCATAGGGCCTCTGCAAAACCACATGAGACAAATAAATGATCAACAGATTCATTGTTAGCACAACAAAGACCGCAAACCAAGGGTCTTTGTGAAGGAGCCGCGCGAACGCAGCACGTCTAAAACCGCAAGACGATTGTGGATAGCCCGCCATGCCACAATCGAACGTCTTTCTGGAATGTGAGGAGACCAAATCCAGGAACCCCAATGAACCGTTGGAGCGCGAGGACGCAGAAATGTGTAGGCAGATTTCGAAGTGATACATCCATCATCAGAGTGAAGCCACACCCGTGTATCCGACGATGCTGGAGTGATGGGGACTCTAACAATATCTCGGACCATATCCAAATAAGCCTCAATGAATGAGAAAGTAAAGTGCCATGTCCCGTCATAAAAGTAATCCGAGATGCAATGTCGAAATAAGTGCTGTACTCCTCGGAATCCCAATCCTATCAAGAATGATGTAACCCAACCAATTATCCAGCCCGAGACCGAACTCCGGAATTGCATCCCTAAATCCAAATGATCCTCCAAGAAACCCGAGATCCCAGTCGAATCCTCTCCCGGATGGAAGAGGGATGAAAGAAGCTGCGCGGAGATCCATCGTGAAGCCAAGAAACGCCTACGGAGGATGTTGTAAACCAAAGAGTTGGAAGTCATAATCTTCCATCCCAACTTCATAAGGAAAGCATTGTTGGCGACCACAATAGACCGGACACCCAAATCGCCTTCCGCCCGCGGCATGCAACAACGGCTCGATTAACCACCACCGATCCTTTCGAGTTCACATCGCCACCCGATGAAATTACGCATAGCCTTTTCCATTTGTCGTAACAAAGTTCTCGGGCCACTTGTATACCATCATCGTGTGCACAAAGGAGCTGGTAATCACTGAATTCACCAAACAAATGCGGCCAGCAATCGACAGAGCGAACCTTTCCACCTTCGAACTTGAAAATAATCTTGTCGAAAATTGATTGAAGGTCCGGCCACTTTGGGCGCACCCTTGAAGATGGGGGCGCCCAGTAGAACTTGTAGGGAATGCGCCCATATGCATCCCGTGATCGTCTGAATACGACCTCGCACATGATTGGAAACCCGGCTTCCAAAATAAGCTTTAGATTTATTAGGATTGAAAATCGACCCGACATGTCCGCATAGAGGTTAAGTATCCGGATAATAGCACGTGCACTACTCGAGGATGCCCTACACATAATCACAATATCATCTCGCATACATAATGGATGAGGGGAAACCACACGATTAGGCGCCCGAAAAGGCCGGAGTAGATTCTCGTTGACCGCGTCCTCGACCAATCTACTCGAACGTCCTCCGCGATGCAAAATAGCGAGAGAGATAACGGATCCCCTGTCGGACCCCTCGAAAGCAAGAGAAGTAACCCACTGGTGACCCATTCAAACAGACAGAGATTCTCGAAGATCAAGGATGATCTCAATCCGGTGAATGAACACTTCGAGAGAAACCAAAGCGGCGTAACACGTGAATCAAGAAGCCCCAACTAATCAGATCAAAAGCCTTCCTGATGTCAATCTTTAAGATCATATTGACATCATTACGACCTGTAAAATATTGAACCCCTCCGAGACCAACGCAATAATCTGATCATGGATTTGCTGCCGGGATAAAGCCAAACCGGGTAGGCGACAAGTAAGAAGAGATGATCGAGCCCGGTCGCGTCGCCGAATCTTGGTAATAATCTTAAAAAGGAAATTGCTCATCACGATCGGTCTAAAGTCTTCCACCACATTAGCTTCCTTGGTTTTTGGGATGAGTGCCATAAAATGGCATTCGGACCACGAAGGAAGCCGTGACGAAAAATATCGGATAGCGGCCACCACCTCCTCGAAATGAGATCCCAAAAATGATGATAAAATCTCCCACTGAAACCGCCTGGGGCACGGGGGCACTGTCCAAACCCATATCAAATGCCGCCTCTTTCACTTAGGATTCAAGGAATAGCCGTCAAAAGTGCGTTATCAACCATGCTAACTATTGGAGAAATAAGATGATCGACCCAGTGTAGTCCGAAGTGGTTTGCCCGTGTCCGCGAAGAGGTCCGTATAGAAGGAGATAATGTGATTCCCAAGAGCCACCGGGTCCTCTCGTATAACTACCATCAACCATTAAACCTTGTATCCGTGAGCGCCATTTCGAACTGACAAATGACGGCGATGGAAAAAGGCGTATTACGATCTCCATCCTTTAACCAATCCGATCGTGATTTCTGCTGAAGGAATTCCGACCGCATGAGCAACATGCGAGACAACATAACCGATCGCACCTCCAACTCCATATCCTGCGAGCCTCCGGAAAACCGGCGGATTCAATATCTCGCTGAATCACGAACCCTTTCCATCTGATAATCCACCTGACGATTAACATCCCCAAAAACTTCCTTATTCCAAACCTTAATCGTTTGTCGCAACCTCTTGAGTTTCCACATGACGCGTTGCAATGGATTAGGCGATGTGCACGGGATCGCCCAAGAGGTAGTCACAATATTCCGGAAAGAGTCGTGATGAATCCACATGCGCTGAAAACGAAAAGGAGACGGACCCCTAATAGTGGGATTAGAACAAGAAACCAAAATAGGGTGGTGATCGAAACCAATGCGAGGAAGAACTAAGCCCTTAACAACTTGCCAAAAAGAGAAGAATTGACCGGTTGCTAGGGCTCGATCCAACTTAGCCTGAAGGAGAGATAGAGGCCTTCGGGGGGAGCACCAAGTAAATGAGTTCCCCGTAGTCGGCACCGCAAATAAACCTACATCCTCCAAGAAGTCCCTGAAGTCCTGACAAGAAGCCTGGGATAAGGTAGTACTGCCAGAACGCTCGTGATGTCCCAACACGAAGATTGAAATCCCCAATAAACGGTCGACAAGAAGACCCAAATTCCTCACATCCAACCAAAGGGCACGGCGAGCAACATGATCACACAAGCCATGAGCAAAACCAACATGGAAAACCATAGAGCCGATTTGAACTTGCAAAATAATACATTGAGAAGAAGACCAAACCTAATTTTGGACGTAAATACTCGCATCGCATAGGACCCAAATATCCGCCGCCTGTCGTTCGCCTAAGCTTTGAGCAACAAACCCGAGACCCAAGCTACTCCGAAGAATCCGAAATGGATAAAATGTCCACCTTAGGTTCGCAAATGGCTAAAATAGAAGGTTTATGTTTGTGACATAAAGCCTTAAGAACATTACGAGATGCAATGTTTCCGATCCCGGATATTCCAGAAGATGCAATTCATTGAGAATGCGGGGAGGTGGCGCCGTGTCAATCGCACGGTAAAAACGGCATGTGGTGCGTTGCGTAGTCGGCGATTGAGAGTTACCCATTTCATCCGCATAATCGCCCATCTCTTGGAAGCCGCAAAGTCCATCTCATGTGGTTCTTGGCGCTCCGGTTCAATAGTAATGTCATGAATGGGGCAACGGACCCGACGTAACACTCCGGAGAATTCTAGATGTGGCCGAGTCCAAGGAGCTATCCCTAAGGCACGGCTAAGGGCTCGAATAGGCTTCCCAATGGATACTTGAACCTTAAGAGGCATAATAGTGGAGATCGTGGTCGGTGTTGGAAGTAGTAGCCTTGGGAGATGACTCCATAGCGGGATAATCGGCTGGCAATGCGAATGCGTCCTGGGAGTCGACTGAACCAAGAGCCGCAAAGGTGTTATTAAGGTGGATATCCGTAGAGCAAGTGACTATTGCGCGGGTAGGAGAACGTGCACGCATAGCCGAACCCATCTTTCCCATTGAGTCATCAACTCCCTTACCCTTGTCCTGCTGCACAGGACGATAAACCTTGCGCGCCCTGGGGCGTCCCTAGTCAGGAGAAGCATGCCTTTCTGTATCCGATTTCTGTATTATTAAGGCGACAAGAGGTCATCGAATGTCCCGTAATCCCACACCTCGAACAAAACTCAGGGAGTTTCTCATACCCGATTGACACAAAGGAGCACTGGCCAATGCGTTCCACCATAATGTGATCCTCCAACGGCTTAGCAAGATCAATATCAACCAAAACTCGAACGAAATGTCCCAGAGAACCATCCAACGAACGCTGATCAATTTGCAATGGATTTCCAATAGCAGATCGGCAATCCCCAAAATATTATTGGTGTCCCAATATTCCAAACTGAGCTCGAAGATGCGTACCCAAACGCTAGCCACCGAGGTTTGCACCTTATAAGGATTGAAATCCGGAACCCAAGGAGAGAGACGAATAGTTCCCGGGTTAAGCGCCCAAGTGGTGCGAAGTTGAGCACGAGCACGATCCCCGCGCATTAGACAATTTCACACAAAAAAAATCCCTTGCCCAAGGGAATTAGTTTCGATTGTTCTTAATACCCCATAGCTCGAAAGTTTTTGTGCGAAGCATAGTAGCCCATGGCTTATTACCTTTCCCCAAAATAACCCGCCCGATCAAAGAATACGAAAATTCAAAGAAGACGTTGTTGGTAAGCATTTTCGTCAATAATGTAATCGAATAATAATCCCTTTCCTAACAGGTTTGGGGATAGAATGTGTATTACCGAAACCAAATTGGAAAATGAGGCACTATTACCTGGGTCCTGGGGAGGAGCTGAATCCATAGTGTGGGGGTTGCCTGAAACAACTTTAGCGAACGTGTTACTCAAATTATTATAATAATAATAATAATAATAATAATAATAATAATAATAATAATAATAATAATAATAATAATAATAATATTACATCTTCCAAATTAAATATCCAACAATTATTCCAAGCATAAACCGGAAAAATTAAAGACAAATCTAAACTTTAGTCCGATCACAATTATTTAAAATATAAATATAGCATGATTTATTCCACCATCCACAACATCATATCCTCAGCCGGATTCCTCAACCTGAAAGTCTTGATAATAATAGGGGTGAGCTTCATCTTGCTCAATAGGGATATATCTGTCAACATTTAATATACCATGAAAAACATTCACATAATTACAACAATAAATTCTTTAATTTCCTCTTTTTCCTCTGACTGGCCAGTTACTGCATATAGCATTGCGGGTTCACCCCGAAGATACGTTTGATCTCGGACCCTTTTCATGGCCCCTAACTTATATGAATTTATTTCCTCTTGATATATATTGCAATCAATGAAATATAATCATGGAACATTAAAAAAACACAAATACTATAAAAATCCCTACCTTAATAACCGCAGATACTTGATGTAGAAAAATTGAACGACAAAAGTCCTAGTCCTCGATTACCTCATTTTCTATTATAGAGAATTTAGAAAGTTGTGAAAAAATATGTGGGTTAACCATGTATTTATAGGCTAATTTTTATTTTTATTTTCATATATTTTTTTTAAATCCTAAATTAACCCCTAAATTAACCTATAAACTAACCCCTAAACTAACCCCTAAAATAACTCCTAAATTAACCCCTATTTATTTATTTATTCATTTTTCCTGTTATCACATTCTACTCTCCTTAAATAAAATTTCGTCCTCGAAATTTGATATCTTACTTGAATTGAAAATTTTGGATATTTGACACAAATCTCCTCTTTACGCTCCCAAGTAGCTTCATTTACTCGCATGACGTCTTCACTTTGTACATTAATCAAAGCAATATCTTTATTTCTCAAATGGTGAAATAGACTTTAGATTTCAGAGATTGAAAGCTTGGCCCGAGATATTCGCATATAGAGTTAGGATCTCAAGAAGAATGCGCGCCGCGTAAGAAGCCCCACACATAATGACGATATCATCCGCGTATAAGATGGATGATGGGAAGACAATCCATCTGGGCGCGATGAACGGAACCAGTCGATTGTGAGTGACAACGGTCTCAATAAATTTACTTAGTACCTCCTCCGCAATGCAAAAAAGTAATAGGGATAGAGGATCACCCTGTCTGACACCTCTAAAACAGGAGAAGAACCCGACCGGCGTCCCATTAAGTAGAACTGATATTCTGGACGACCGAAGAATAACATCCACCTAGTGAATAAAAATCTCTGAGAACCGTTATTGATATTCTCCATTTGCCATTTTCCTATTTCTCCTAATTCGGAGAACCGGCTGGTTTGGCTTCATTCGATAGATGGAGGAGTTTTGTCTGAGGGTCTTAAAATTACATTTGCGAATCTTTCCCAACAGTTCGATGGGGTAAGTGGTTTTGGTCCTCTCACATCCCAACTCATAGATCTCTTGTTGTTTGGAAATCCATTTACAATCGTCTTGCAGTTATTGATAATCTTCGCACTCGTGGTTTTTGTGGTCCTTCGGCATGTTCCTTATGTTATAGAGATTCAAATTCTATTGATCACATCTTTACTAATTGCTCTTTTGTGAAGGCAATGTGGAGTTGGATTCAAGACGTATATAATACTATGCAGCAGCAGTTTAGTTCGCAGAGATAGCTTTCTTATGGAAAGTTGCATTCATTTCGACGGTTTGGATCATTGGACTACTTGCAACCAATGGATTTTTGATGATATTACTCCACAAATTCGCACTTTGCTACTATTCTCTTTTTCGTGCTTTGATTATTGAGTTGTGAGTTTGGATTCTCAAGTTATATGTCTAATTCCATTTTTGATCTTTTGTGTTTTCGTAAACTCAGGGTTCAGGGTCGTGCAAGACCACCCATGAGGATGCATGCAGTGAGGTGGTACCCTCCTCTTCCAGGCTGGACCAAGGTCAACACTGATGGTTGTGCTTATGGTGCTCAAAGGAGGTGTTGACGCGGGGGTGTTTCATAATTGTCAAGGATTTTATACGGGAGGCTTTGTTTAATGATGGGAATTGGATTTGCCTTCCAATCTGAGCTATAGGCGGCCATTATTGCACATTTATCTGCACAGCCAAATGTTCATTCAGTCAAGAGAGAAGTAGAGTCGAGTCATAAATGAAGAAAGCTGAGTCATTTATGAAGCTAAGAGACAAAACGCAGTCGTTGTCTGCGAGTGGGTATGTTTTGGACATGACGTCACTATCATAAGTGGTATCGTTCAAAAGCCTGCGATAGTTTATTCATGACTGGATATAGATACGGCTGCATTTAATGCGAGGAAATTAATGTGGTTTTCAAATATGATCTCAACCGTTGATCAAATTTTAAACTTTTTGAACTCTAAAACTGTCCTTTCTAGTACCATATATAGGGAAATTTGATTTTCTCCCTCCTCACACTTACACTCTTGCTCTCGAAGAATTCTCAGAACTCTCTCTGTGAAATACTGAGAAAATCCTAGTTTTTCATCGTTCATCTCTCAAGTTCAATACTGAAAATGACACCAACATACAATTACATGAAGCTTGCTGAGAAGATCCACACTAGAGCCACCGTGGATTTCGATGGCCTTGTCAAATAGGCGGTTGACAAGGATTTGGCCAAGAAACTTGAGAAGGCAAGTCTTAAGAAGTTTCTCTTAAAAGTATTGACGCTGATACGCAAAAGTGGGGCGTCCCCGTCCCCCTAGTTCATTATGAATTGCTTATTTTGGAATGCTAGAGGTATTGGCAACGAGGCCTCTAGATCCATGCTTAAGGATTTATGTCATGTGCATAAACCTGATATTGTTGCCCTGGCGGAACCAAAGGTGCAATTTCCTTCTATTAACTCTTCTTTTTGGAGTGCTGTCAATTTGACTCTTGTGGTTGAAAGTTTTCATGACAATGGTTTACCAGATATTTGGATTTTTGTTAGAAACACTAACATGCAGGTGTAGGTTCATAGTGTGACAGATCAAATGGTTGTTTGTCGGGTTGGGTTTCAGAATATGCAGTTTTACATGAGTGTTGTTCATGCCTACTGTTCTTATATTGCTAAAAGGCAATTGTGGTTGGATATCCATTCGCTGGGTACGGATAACCTTGCTATTTTTTGGGAATTTCAATGCTATCCTTGGAGCACATGAGAAACAAGGGGGTGCTCTGCCTCATAATATTTCCTCTTGATATATATTGCAATCAATGAAATATAATCATGGAATATTAAATAAAGACAAAAACTATAAAAATCCCTACCTTAATAATCGCAGATACTTGATGTAGAAAAATTGAACGACAAAAGTCCTAGTCCTCGATTACCTCGTTTTCTATTATAGAGAATTTAGAAAGTTGTGAAAAAATATGTGGGTTAACCATGTATTTATAGGCTATTTTTTTTTTTTTCATATATTTTTTTTTAAATCCTAAATTAACCCCCTATTTATTTATTTATTTTTTTCCTATTATCACATTCTACTCTCCTTAAATAAAATTTCGTCCTAGAAATTCAATATCTTACTTGGAATTGAAAAAATTGGATATTTGACACGAATCTCCTCTTCACGCTCCCAAGTAGCTTCATTTCTGCCATGACGTCTTCACTGTACATTAATCAAAGCAATATCTTTATTTCTCAAATGGTGAAGTAGACTTTAGATTTCCGAGGATTGAAAGCTTGGCCCGAGATATCCGCATATAGAGTTAGGATCTGAAGAAGAATGCGGGCGTTGGCAGAAGAAGCCCCACACATAATGATGATATCATCCGCGTATAAGATGGATGATGGGAAGACAAGCCGTCTGGGCGCGATGAACGGAACCAGTCGATTGTGAGGGACAACAGTCTCAATAAATTTACTTAGTACCTCCTCCGCAATGCAAAAAAGTAATGGGGATAGAGGATCACACCTGTCTGACCCCTCTAAAACAGGAGAAGAACCCGACCGGCGTCCCATTAAGTAGAACTAATATTCTGGACGACCGAAGAATAACATCCACCTAGTGAATAAAAATCTCTGAGAACCGTTATTGATATTCTCCATTTTCCATTTTCCTATTTCTCCTAATTCGGAGAACCGGCTGGTTTGGATTCATTCGATAGATGGAGGAGTTTTGTCGAGGGCTTACAATTACATTCGCGAATCTTTCCCAACAGTTCGATGGGGTCAGTGGTTTTGGTCTTCTCACATCCCAACTCATAGATCTCTTGTTGTTTGGAAATCTATTTACAATCGTCTTGCAGTTATTGATAATCTTCGCACTCGTGGTTTTTGTGGTCCTTCGGCATGTTCCTTATGTTATAGAGATTCAAATTCTATTGATCACATCTTTACTAATTGCTCTTTTGTGAAGCCAATGTGGAGTTGGATTCAAGACGTATATAATACTATGCGGCGGCCAGCTTTAGTTCGCAGATAGCTTTCTTATGGAAAGTTGCATTCATTTCGACGGTTTGGATCATTGGACTACTTGCAACCAATGGATTTTTGATGATATTACTCCACAAATTCGCACTGCTACTATTCTCTTTCGTGCTTTGATTATTGAGTTGACAGGTTTGGATTCTGGTTATATGTCTAATTCCATTTTTGATCTTTTGTGTTTTCGTAAACTCAGGGTTCAGGGTCGTGCAAGACCACCCATGAGGATGCATGCAGTGAGGTGGTACCCTCCTCTTCCAGGCTGGACCAAGGTCAACACTGATGGTTGTGCTTATGGTGCTCAAAGGAGGTGTTGACGCGGGGGTGTTTCATAATTGTCAAGGATTTTATACGGGAGGCTTTGTTTAATGATGGGAATTGGATTTGCCTTCCAATCTGAGCTATAGGCGGCCATTATTGCACATTTATCTGCATAGCCAAATGTTCATTCATCAAGAGAAAAGTAGAGTCGAGTCATAAATGAAGAAAGCCGAGTCATTTATGAAGCTAAGAGACAAAACGCATCGTTGTCTGCCAAAGTGGGTATGTTTTGGACATGACGTCACTATCATAAGTGGTATCGTTCAAAAGCTGCGATAGTTTATCCATGACCGGATATAGATACGGTGCATTTAATGCGAGGAAATTAATGTGGTTTTCAAATATGATCTCAACCGTTGATCAAATTTTAAACTTTTTGAACTCTAAAACTGTCCTTTCTAGTACCATATATAGGAAATTTGATTTTCTCCTCCTCACACTTACACTCTTGCTCTCGAAGAATTCTCAGAACTCTCTCTGTGAAATACTGAGAAAATCCTAGTTTTTCATCGTTCATCTCTCAAGTTCAATACTGAAAATGACACCAACATACAATTACATGAAGCTTGCTGAGAAGATCCACACTAGAGCCACCGTGGATTTCGATGGCCTTGTCAAATAGGCGGTTGACAAGGATTTGGCCAAGAAACTTGAGAAGGCAAGTCTTAAGAAGTTTCTCTTAAAAGTATTGACGCTGATACGCAAAAGTGGGGCGTCCCCGTCCCCCTAGTTCATTATGAATTGCTTATTTTGGAATGCTAGAGGTATTGGCAACGAGGCCTCTAGATCCATGCTTAAGGATTTATGTCATGTGCATAAACCTGATATTGTTGCCCTGGCGGAACCAAAGGTGCAATTTCCTTCTATTAACTCTTCTTTTTGGAGTGCTGTCAATTTGACTCTTGTGGTTGAAAGTTTTCATGACAATGGTTTACCAGATATTTGGATTTTTGTTAGAAACACTAACATGCGGTGTAGGTTCATAGTGTGACGACGATCAAATGGTTGTTTGTCGGGTTGGGTTTCAGAATATGCAGTTTTACATGAGTGTTGTTCATGCCTACTGTTCTTATATTGCTAAAAGGCAATTGTGGTTGGATATCCATTCGCTGGGTACGGATAACCTTGCTATTTTTGGGAATTTCAATGCTATCCTTGGAGCACATGAGAAACAAGGGGGTGCTCTGCCTCATAATATTTCCTCTTGATATATATTGCAATCAATGAAATATAATCATGGAATATTAAATAAAGACAAAAACTATAAAAATCCCTACCTTAATAATCGCAGATACTTGATGTAGAAAAATTGAACGACAAAAGTCCTAGTCCTCGATTACCTCGTTTTCTATTATAGAGAATTTAGAAAGTTGTGAAAAAATATGTGGGTTAACCATGTATTTATAGGCTATTTTTTTTATTTTCATATATTTTTTTTTAAATCCTAAATTAACCCCTATTTATTTATTTATTTTTTTCCTATTATCACATTCTACTCTCCTTAAATAAAATTTCGTCCTCGAAATTCAATATCTTACTTGGAATTGAAAAAATTGGACATTTGACACGAATCTCCTCTTCACGCTCCCAAGTAGCTTCATTTCTGCCATGACGTCTTCACTGTACATTAATCAAAGCAATATCTTTATTTCTCAAATGGTGAAGTAGACTTTAGATTTCTGAGGATTGAAAGCTTGGCCCGAGATATCCGCATATAGAGTTAGGATCTGAAGAAGAATGCGGGCGTTGGCAGAAGAAGCCCCACACATAATGACGATATCATCCGTGTATAAGATGGATGATGGGAAGACAATCCGTCTGGGCGCGATGAACGGAACCAGTCGATTGTGAGGGACAACAGTCTCAATAAATTTACTTAGTACCTCCTCCGCAATGCAAAAAAGTAATGGGGATAGAGGATCACCCTGTCTAACCCCTCTAAAACAGGAGAAGAACCCGACCGGCGTCCCATTAAGTAGAACTAATATTCTGGACGACCGAAGAATAACATCCACCCAGTGAATAAAAATCTCTGAGAACCGTTATTGATATTCTCCATTTTCCATTTTCCTATTTCTCCTAATTCGGAGAACCGGCTGGTTTGGCTTCATTCGATAGATGGAGGAGTTTTGTCTGAGGGGCTTACAATTACATTCGCGAATCTTTCCCAACAGTTCGATGGGGTCAGTGGTTTTGGTCTTCTCACATCCCAACTCATAGATCTCTTGTTGTTTGGAAATCTATTTACAATCGTCTTGCAGTTATTGATAATCTTCGCACTCGTGGTTTTTGTGGTCCTTCGGCATGTTCCTTATGATATAGAGATTCAAATTCTATTGATCACATCTTTACTAATTGCTCTTTTGTGAAGCCAATGTGGAGTTGGATTCAAGACGTATATAATACTATGCAGCAACAGTTTAGTTCGCAGATAGCTTTCTTATGGAAAGTTGCATTCATTTCGACGGTTTGGATCATTGGACTACTTGCAACCAATGGATTTTTGATGATATTACTCCACAAATTCGCACTGCTACTATTCTCTTTCGTGCTTTGATTATTGAGTTGACAGGTTTGGATTCTGGTTATATGTCTAATTCCATTTTTGATCTTTTATGTTTTCGTAAACTCAGGGTTCAGGGTCGTGCAAGACCACCCATGAGGATGCATGCAGTGAGGTGGTACCCTCCTCTTCCAGGCTGGACCAAGGTCAACACTGATGGTTGTGCTTATGGTGCTCAAAGGAGGTGTTGACGCGGGGGTGTTTCATAATTGTCAAGGATTTTATACGGGAGGCTTTGTTTAATGATGGGAATTGGATTTGCCTTCCAATCTGAGCTATTGGCGGCCATTATTGCACATTTATCTGCACAACCAAATGTTCATTCAGTCAAGAGAGAAGTAGAGTCGAGTCATAAATGAAGAAAGCTGAGTCATTTATGAAGCTAAGAGACAAAACGCAGTCGTTGTCTGCGAGTGGGTATGTTTTGGACATGACGTCACTATCATAAGTGGTGTCGGTCAAAAGCCTGCGATAGTTTATCCATGACTGGATATAGATACGGCTGCATTTAATGCGAGGAAATTAATGTGGTTTTCAAATATGATCTCAACCGTTGATCAAATTTTAAACTTTTTGAACTCTAAAACTGTCCTTTCTAGTACCATATATAGGGAAATTTGATTTTCTCCCTCCTCACACTTACACTCTTGCTCTCGAAGAATTCTCAGAACTCTCTCTGTGAAATACTGAGAAAATCCTAGTTTTTCATCGTTCATCTCTCAAGTTCAATACTGAAATGACACCAACATACAATTACATGAAGCTTGCTGAGAAGATCCACACTAGAGCCACCGTGGATTTCGATGGCCTTGTCAAATAGGCGGTTGACAAGGATTTGGCCAAGAAACTTGAGAAGGTAAGTCTTAAGAAGTTTCTCTTAAAAGTATTGACGCTGATACGCAAAAGTGGGGCGTCCCCCTCCCCCTAGTTCATTATGAATTGCTGATTTTGGAATGCTAGAGGTATTGGCAACGAGGCCTCTAGATCCATGCTTAAGGATTTATGTCGTGTGCATAAACCTGATATTGTTATACTGGCGGAACCAAAGGTGCAATTTCCTTCTATTAACTCTTCTTTTTTGAGTCTTTGTCAATTTGACTCTTGTGGTTGAAAGTTTTCATGACAATGGTTTACCAGATATTTGGATTTTTGTTAGAAACACTAACATGCAGGTGAAGGTTAATAGGGTGACAGATCAAATGGTTGTTTGTCGGGTTGGGTTTCAGAATATGCAGTTTTACATGAGTGTTGTTCATGCCTACTGTTCTTATATTGCTAAAAGGCAATTGTGGTTGGATATCCATTCGCTGGGTACGGATAACCTTGCTATTTTTGGGAATTTCAATGCTATCCTTGGAGCACATGAGAAACAAGGGGGTGCTCTGCCTCACAATATTTTGTCTAGGGAGTTTCAAGAATTCATTGATGATATTAATATGGGGGGTTTTACATCCATCTGGAAGGTTGGTTCAGGCTAAATTGGATTGGATTTTGGCTACTTCACGTTTTATGAATTTGTGGCAGTCGATTGGAGGTTGTGGGCATTAGACACTGCTCCGATCACAATCCTATTGTATTGCGGTGTAACTTCACGTCCCACCAGGGTCCGGTGCTGTTTCACTTTCATTCGATGTGGCTCCAACATGAGGGTTTAAAGGCAAATAAACTTTTAAGGCCGCGTCTTAAGTTGATATTTCGAGTTTGGGACGAGTAGGGGACAAAATCAAATAGGGCGTTAGACTTGACGGATGGGCAGCCCGTGCGTATGCGCACGGCCCGTGCGCCTACGTGAATGAAAAGTAAGGTGCTCAAATTGACACACGGGCAGCCCATGGGTATGCGCACGGCCCGTGCATCTGTGAGGGTTTCACCAGATTCTTTCCGAATCAACGGCCGTTTTGGGTCTGTTCAATTTGTTTTTATTTCCTTTTCAATTTTAAGTTATTTCCTATTAGGATTAAGATTTTGGATCCCATATAAGGGTGAAGACTTATTCTTTTTCATTAGTTATGAATTGAACGCAATTTTTACTCTCAAATTGAGTGTCTTTCCAAGTGCTTCAAGATTTACGTTTCTTGTTGTAATACATAATTACTTGAGGCATCTTCGCATACCAAGGTTCTTGCTCTGCTAAGCAACGGGTCGAGGTTATTCCACCATCTTTAACCTAACTAGTGAAGATCTTGGGTTAACAACACATTGTTGTTTGGGTCGTATTCACGTTGGTTGCTACGGTTCACATCAGTTGGTAATCGACCATCTAGCAAGGTTAAATCTATCCTTGTTTTCTTTTTTCCTTGTTATTATCCAGATTTTCTTATAAACCATAGTTCTTCAAGGGTACAAAAAAAAATCAAAATTTGCACAAAAAAATCAGCGGGTAAAGAATCATAATCCGTGTGCACAAAAAGAAAGGAAATTTGATAATTATGGAAAATTGGGATTTACAAACCCTAGTCTTCAAATTTCATCTTATCAAGATCCATTGTTTGCTTGGCGATTGTCTTGGTTTGTTGAGTCGTACTTGCGATTGTCTGATTGATTTATAGTTGTAACAATTGCGGGTACTTGGAAATTGTGAGTTGAGTGATACACGAGCGTATACACGTGAGAGAGTGAATCAACCATGTCCGAGGAAAACCGACAATCATTGGATTTAGGTAATAAATTGCATATGGAGGCACTTGGATTCTGAGAGGAAAATCGAGAATGTGTTTGAATGCCAGAATTACTCCGAATTGAAAAAGGTGAAATTGGCATAAACTAAATTTTCGGACTACAAAAGTGTTTGGGGGAATCAATTAATGGTCTTGAGGAGGAGAAGCGTGAGCGGCCTGTTTCCAAACTTGTCCGCCGGGGACATCTGATAAAATTGGAACAATAAAATTGGAACGATACTCGATAATTCACACTAATCACGAGTCGTTAAAGTATCTCAAGGGGAACATAAGTTGAACAAGCAGCACGCGCACTGACTTGAGTTCATCGAGACGTTTCCTTACGTCATCTGGTACAAGCAAGGTGAGACCAATGTTGTAGCATACGCACTATCTCGGAGGTACACTCTTATCTCTACTTTAGATGCTAAAATTCTTGGGTTTGAACATATTAAAGAGTTTTACTTGCAAGATCTTGATTTTGCTGAGTCATTTGTTACATGTGAAAAAGGGGTCTGATTCTATATTTGCTGTCGTAGATCATTTTTCAAAGATGGCACATTTTATTCCTTGTCATAAAACTGATAATGCATCTTTGATTGCTAACTTGTTCTTTAGAGAAGTTGTGAGATTGCTTGGTATGCCTAGGACCATTGTTTCGGATAGAGATGCTAAGTTCTTAAGTTACTTTTGGAAGACCTTGTGGGGAAAACAGGGAACTAAATTGTTATTTTCTACTACGTGTCATCCCCAAACGGGCGGTCAAACTGAAGTAGTAAATAGAACTTTGTCCATGTTGTTAAGGGCTATCATTAAAAAGAATATTAAAACGTGGGAAGAGTGTTTACCGCATGTTGAATTTGCTTATAATCGTGTTGTTCATTTTACATCGAAGTTTTCGCCATTTGAACTTGTTTATGGTTTTAATCAGCTAACCCCATTTGATTTATCACCTTTACCTATTTTTGAGCATGTTAACTTAGATGGGCAGAAGAAAGCCGCTTTTGTGAAACGGTTACATGAGAAAGCAAGGCTCAATATTGAACGGCGAACAGAGCAGTACACAACACAGGCTAACAAGCATCGTAAGAAGATGGTGTTTGAGCCGGGTGATTGGGTTTGGATACATATGTGCCCCGACCGATTCCTGGCCAAGCAAAAAGTCCAAATTGTAGCCTCGTGAAGATGGTCTATTCCAAGTGCTTGAGCGGATCAAGATTGACTTGCCGGGTGAGTATGGGATTTGTGCTTCTTTTAAAGTTGCTGATCTTAGTCCATTTGATGCAAATTCGGATTTGAGGACATATCCTTCTTAAGAGGAGGGGAATGATGAGAATCCATAGATGAAAGACCCAGTAACATTGCCAGTTCGTCCGGTGACGAGGGCTCGAGCAAGAAATTTCAAGAAAGCACTCAATGGGTTAATTCAAGTCATTCGGGTGGTCCAGTTGATTCGTGTCATCAATGTTCAAGAGTCCACCTCAAACTGAGCAAGTGAAGGATGCCATGAATACAAGTCATTTTGCGTCTTGAATACTTTGTAATCAAGTTCTCAACAGTGTCTTGTATTAGTCTATCTTAGTTAGTCATAGTTTTATTTGTTTTGAGTTGTTTGAATGTTTTGGAGGCCAAATAAACCTTTAAGGCCATGTCTTAAGTTGTATTTCCAGTTTGGGTGAGTAGGGGTCAAATTCGAAGACAAAGTCAAATAGGGCATTCAACTCGACGCACGGGCAGTCCGTGCACCTATGTGAATGAAAAACAGGGTGTTCTAATTGACACACGGGCAGCCCGTGCGTATGCGCACGGCTCGTGCGTCTGTGGGGGATTCACCAGATTCTTTCCGAATCAATGGCCGTCTTTGGTCTGTTAAGTTTTTTTTATTTACTTTTCAATTTTTAAGTTATTTCCTAGTAGGGTTAAGGTTTTGATCCCATATAAGGGTGAACATTTATTCTTTTTTATTAGTTATCAATTGAATCCAAATTTTTACTCTCAAATTGAGTGTCTTTCCAAGTGCTTCAAGATTTTCGTTTCTTGTTGCAATCCATAAGTGCTTGTGGCGTCTCCGCATACCGATATTCTTGCTTTGATAAGTAACGGGTCGAGGTTATTCCACCATCTTTAACTGAACTAGTGAAGATCTTGAGTTAACAACACATTATTGTTTGGGTCGTATGCACGTTCGTTGCTACGATTCACATCAGTTGGTAATTAGAGTCATCTAGCAAGGTTAAATCTATCCTTGTTTTCTTTAATCCTTGTTATTTTCCAGATTTTCTTATAAACCATAGTTCTTCAAGGGTACAAAAAAAAAAAGAAATTCAAAATTTGCACAGAAAAATCAGCCGGCAAAGAATCGTAATCCGCATGCACAAAATAAAAAAAAATTCAATCATTCTGGAAAATCGGGATTTACAAACCCTAGTCTTCAAATTTCATCTTATCAAGATCCGTTGGTTGTCTTGGTTTGTTGAGTCGTACCTGCGATGGTTTGATTGGTTTATAATCATAACAAGTGTGGGTACTTGAAAATTGTGAGTTGAGTGATACACGAGCGTATACACGTGAGGGAGTGAATCAACCATGTCCGAGGAAAACCGACAACCATTGGATTTAGGTAATAAGTTGCGTATGGAGGCACTTGCAAGCCTCATGAAGAAAGTGATGATCGAGACGTACGAGGATCCCAGTGAGGCGCCGAAAGGAGAGGAGTCTGTTACTAATGAATGGATGCCTAGGAGGTTCGAACTAGAGGAATGGGCGGATGAGTTGGATGATTTTGATTCTGAAAAAGAGAAAAATTACAATCGGGGTAGAGGTCGGAGTGGAAATAGGGGTGATTGGGGACGTGAGGATGGCAATTTAAGTAACATCAAAATGCAAATTCCATCGTTCCAGGGAAAGAGTGATCTGGACGCCTATTTGGATTGGGAGAGGAAAATCGAGAATGTGTTTGAATGCCAGAATTACCCCAAATTGAAAAAGGTGAAATTGGCATCAACTGAATTTTCGGGTTACAGAAGTGTTTGGTGGAATCAATTAATGGTCTCGAGGAGGAGAAGCGGTGAGCAGCCCCGTTTCCACATGAGAGGAGATGAGAAGTTTGATGCGACATTGTTTTGTACCAAATCATTATTACCGAGGCATCTATCAAAGGTTGCAGAGGTTGACAGAAAGGTCTAAAAGCGTGGAGGATTACCATATGGAGATGGAGATGCTGACGATGGCGAGATTTATCGCAGGACTGAATACTCTTATAGTAGATGTCGTCGACTTACATCATTTTGTGATCTTGAGGAGATGGTGCACATGGCGGTGAAAGTTGAGCAAAAGCTCAAGAGGAGGTGTTTCAACCGACAGGCACTAATCAAGAAATTCTTACCGCAAGCGTACAGTGTCAAATTTTAGTATAGTTTTGAAAGTGGGGTTATCGTCCCCACAGGGATTCGTATCAAATTTTATACTAAGTACTGTAATTATAATAGCTTAGTTCTATCTAGAAATCAAAAAGAGAGAGATTTTTGTTAAACTAAAAAGAAAACTAAAATTAAACTAACAAATTGGTTCAGGCAAATTATCAAACACGTAAGATATTAATTCTAGAGGGTTGATTCACCTAGTTATCCCCTATGTTCTCAATCCAGTTCATTAATCACACAGTATTAATTTATAAGCCAATATTCCTACCATTTATCACTTCCTCTCTCGAGTGCCAAGTGATTTTAGGTTCCAATTCTGATTTCGATATCTCTATAAAAATCATAAATTAAACCCTAATTCGCTCGATGAATATTCTATCATAAGCTTCAAAAGATTCATAAACCTCTCGGTTTTATGAAACCCTAGGTTATGCTTAGGGATGGCAACGGAGTGTCCGGGACGGGTTTGGCCAAACTCCGGACCCGCCCCGCCAAGAAAAAATAAAACCCGGGACCCACCCGCCCGCATTAAAACCCACCCCCCGCCCCGACATTAACCGCGACTCCCGTGTCCAAACCCGTTGGACCCGCACCCTGCTTTTATCCCACACATTCAGCTACATTAAACAACATTCTGCCAAAACCCAAACTTAACTACAACTAGCAAATTTCAAGGCAAAAACATTCATATTTAACTAATTTTGGTTGAAGGCTATCGTTGGGGATGGGATTGATTTCTAGAGAAAGCCCATGACCACTAACCAATCTCTCCATAATGACAATAACAAGAGCTTCATTTCTTTTGTTTTTATTGCTCTGCCACCATCTTTCTGGAACTCGTCGGAGGCTGGGTTGGATGTGGTCTGGACCGTCTAGTGGACTAAAGATTTGAAGCTTGCTTGACGAATCTTTTAACATAGATGTGAATAGAGAGGAATGTTTGAAGATGGGCTCTCAAGTTCCGGCGCTATGAACACATTTTTTTGAGTTAAATCCCTAGAAAACTCATCCCTCTTTACTTAATATAATATATTTAATATTATTTAATTAATATAATGGGGCGGGTCCGAGGTTGGTCTAGTTGGACCCATTACCCACCTCGGACCCGGCCAGGTCTAGAAAAGCAAAACCCGTTACCCGCTTAGCCGGGTTTAGACCGGCCCCGGCGGGACGGGTTCAATGCGGGTCCGGGTTTAAACCCTCCCCATTGCCATTCCTAGTTATGCTATTCTATGGCCAGGTGTTCAATTACCTCTCACGAGTGTCAAATCAAATACACCAATTAATCTAAATTATTGATCAGATAACTCAGATGCAATCAATTCAAATAGCACAAATAGATTAAATAACATGCAAATCCCATAAACTGGAAATCAAAACATAGGTTCAAAAGTAAGTTACATCAATCCCCTAGAAAGATAGGTTTAGCTCATAATCGGTGTACAAAAACACATGAAGAAGTAATTATACATCTCAAGAATCGACAAAGAAAAACAAAGAAGGAATTGAAAAGAGAAGAGAAGGAATTCTCTCTGTGTCCAGATGAGAAGTGCCTCCAATTGTCGTCCCAAATCCTAGTTCTGTGTTTCTTGCCTTGTGTTGTGCTCAAATTAATGTCTGACCCTTGTTCCGTGCGTGACTTCTTGTATTTATAGCCCCAAACCCTCAAAAACTCGAAAAAAATATAAAATAGTGATTGCTGCCCAGACACGCACTGCAGCGCTCGCTTTGAGTGTTGTGGTGCTCACTGAAGTTCACTGTTTCTGTCTGTGCACTGCGGCGCTCCAAATCCATTTGGAGCGCCGGCAAAGACTTTTGCCGCACGCTTAATTTGAGCGTTGTGTCGCTCCCCGCACTTTCAGCGTTTTATTGCGTTTTCTCTTCTTCAAGTGCGACTTCTTCCCCCCAAACACGTTTTTCATCATTTTTCATCGTCCTTCAGCTATCATAACCTGTATTGACTCCCTAACGACACCTAATGAAATAAAAAGGACTCAAACGCCACTAAAACACCCAAAAACAATGCAAAATCCTAGTCTAGAATACTCAATCCATTGGTATAAAACCAACTTAACAAATACCCCCAAACTTAGACTTTTTCTTGCCCTTAAGCAATTACAGACTCTATAAAAACAACAAACATGAAGGAAACAAAAATAACGACAACTGACTCAAACAGACTAACTGCAAAACTTTACAACCAAACTCATTCGTCTCAAAATTCGTTTCACTACCAATCAAGCACGTGTTTTAACAATGTGATCATGAGTGTGGAATGTTCATGCCAACTTTGTTTTCATTATCAGGATAGATTCACCCAATCAAGTGTTTTCAAGATGATCCACTTTTTGAATATCAAGATGAGATGCTTACCGGACTCCATAGGCTTGTCTTTCACACTAATCTCCACTAATGTAGGTTAATGCAACACAAGGATCAATAGGGCTTTCAAAGCTTGTAATGTGTGCTTAGGGTAAGGTAGGAAAATATAGGATTAAGTGGCTCAAATCACCCAAACACACAATTATCAATTCCTTCAAATCACCAATTAATAACTACCCTTCACTTTTTGCATCCCCAATGTTCTCACTTTATGAACCTTCAATCCCGCTGATTTTTTTTTTCTTGATACCCCCAAACTTAATCTTTTGCATACTTTACACATGGGGTGTAACATTTATATTTCTCGGGCAACTTCACGTAATTAAACATATACCCTGTTCATCATACCCTCCTCAAGTGGTATCGCTAACCCTTTGTAATGGTGTTGACCAGGGTTCGAACCCTGTATCTTTCAGTTTCTTTAATGTTTATCCCCTCCCCTCCAACCACTACTCCCAACTTAATAAAAAAAAGTGAAAACTAGGGTTAGCAGGTTTTTGATGCATGATGGTTGTGGACAACAGACCCCTAACAATTCTCTAAACCACGACCGCCGGCTGCCCTTATCCCGTTCTCAGGTCATCTCCTACGGCTGCTCCATGGCGGAGCCGCCCTTCTACGGGTATACGTCAAACTTCGATCCACCTCCGAAACCTGTCCAAATTGATCGATCGACCGCTCCATCAGATACGCAGCAGGAGGTCGTCTTCTCCGTGGAATATCCGGTAGCAGGGGGGAACACCAATTCTTCGATGATGACGTGTTCATTGGGTTATTCCATTCCATCTTCTTCAACGATGCATGGCACTAGGGTTTCTGGTAATTATCATCAGGTTCCTCCAACACCTGTCACACGACCACCCACAACGGCGACGGAAAGCATGCAGGTCCATGTGGCGATGGACATGAAACCTCTACACAAACTGCCCGTTCCATGACATTCTACAGCCTGAACTGGAAATTCCTTTTGTCGACAAACTCCCCGACGTCCCATGCATCCATCGGACTTGTCCCACCGGAGCCCCATTCCTCGTCAACGTCTGCTGCTAATATGCAAGGGAGCAGCCACCAGGGGGCTGCTCCACCGTCTTCCTCGCGTCCAGTAGGTTTGGATGTTAATCTAAGGGGGGGCGCACCACCACTTCATCTTCAAGCTACAGCCAATGGGGGGGCTACTTTTACCCCCATGGCTAACCTTCACCATGGGGGGGCGGCCCCTCTATGTGTTCCCATGAGGGGCTGGCGGGCTCCCTCCCTCCCAGGGCAGCCCCTCCCCAAGGGGGTGATGTCCCCTGGGCCACAGTCTCCCATCCTCTAAGCAACACTCCTGCATTTCCCTGCCCATAAGTTGTTTCCAAAGATGCACCTCAGTTTGCTGGAAGTTCTGCCCCAACGACATTCGATCATGAATCGAACTCTCGACATTCGGCTAATAATACTAATGCTCAATCCAATTTTGGGCACTCTTTTGCTAAAATTGTTTCAGGTACTAACCATCCTATGGATTCAACTACGCAGGCCCATGTTGTTTCTGGTAAATCCCATTATATCCCTAAACCTTGTTCGAAAGAGAGATTATTATTCCATTACTATCGATGAAAACATTTATCAACAATGCCTCGCCGAATTTTCCTTTTCATTGATTGGAAGGGTGATTTTAGGAAAAGGTAACAAGCCATGGGCGACTATGCTTTTCCATAAACGCCTATCGGAAATTTGGGGAATTAAAAATGATTGGTAGAAACATTCCCCTTGGGTAAGGGATTTTTTTGTGTCAAGTTTTTTAATGCGCAGGATTAGGCTCGAGCTCAACTACGTATTAATTGGGCGCTTAATCCGGGCACTGTTCAGCTCTCTCCATGGGTCTCGGATTTCAATCTGTACAAAGTTCACACGTCAGTGGCTAGTGTTTGGGTCCAAATCTTCGAGCTCAGTTTGGAATACTGGGATCCTAATACCATCTTGGGGATTGCCAATGCGATTGGGAATCCAATACAAATTGACCATCGATCGCTTGATGGTTCTTTGGGGCATTTCATCCGGGTGTTAGTGGATATTGATTTGTTGAAACCCTTGGAGGATCATATCATGGTGGAACGAGTGGGTCAGTGTTCCTTTGTGTCAGTGAGTTATGAGAAATTATTGGAATTTTGTTCGAAGTGCAGTATTACGGGACATTCGACGGTTTCTTGCCATATTACTCCAGTGGGTAACTCAACCGCGGAAAGGTGCCCCTCTCCTACCCAGGGACGTCCTAGGGCATCTGCAACACGTCAGAATTCAGTGAACCGGTGTCATTCCATGGTCCGTAAAGTTTACCATCCTATGCAGCAGGACAAGGGCAAGGCCGTTGATGAATCAATGGGAAATACGGGTTCGGCTATGCGAGCAGGATCCCCTACCTGTGCAATAGTCACTTGCCCTTCTGATATACATATAACACTTTTGAGGCTCTTGCTTCAGATGACACCCCCGATCAACCGTCGGCAGACTCTCAGTCTGATTATCCAGCAAGAGAACCGGTCCCCAAGGCCTCTACTTCCAGCACCGGCCCTCTCCCCATTATTCTGCCTCTTACGGTTCAGCATCCGTTGGAGAAGCCTATTCGGACTCTGAGTCATGCCTTTCGGGATAGCTCCCTGGACTCGGCTGAATCCAGATTAATCCACAGTGTTATTACGGGTCCTTCACCAGCAATTCATGATGTTACTATTGAGCCAGTTCGCCCAGGGCCGAATGAGTTAGAATTTGCAGCTTCAAAGAGATGGGCATATTATGCAGATGAAGTGGCCAATTCATAGTCGTCAGATTCTGCAGCACACCACACTCCTGTTTTTACCGTGCGGTCATCACGGGCACCCCCCCTTCGTCTCAATGAATAGCATCTTCTGGAACATCCGGGGGATTGGGAACATTGCGTCTCGTAATGTTCTTAAGGCGTTATGCCATTAACATAAACCTTCCATTTTAGCTATTTGTGAGCCTAAAGTGGATATTTCATCGATTTCAGATTCTTATTGGAATAGTTTGGGTTTGAGGTTCGTGGCTCAGAACTTTAGGTCTAACGGACGTCCGAATATTTGGGTCTTTTGTGATGCTAGCATTACGGTCCAAAGTCAGGTTTGGTATTCCTCTCAATGTATTATTTTGCAAGTTCAATTTGGTTCTATGGTTTTCCATATTGGTTTTGCTCATGGTTTGTGTGATCATATTGCTCGGCGTGCGCTTTGGTTGGAGTTGAGGAATTTGGGTCTTACTGATATGCTGCTCATTGGGGATTTTAACGTTGTATTGGGACATCATGAGCGGTCTGCCAGTGGTATTTTATCCCAAGCCTCTTGTCAGGTCTTCAGAGACTTTTTGGAGGATGCTGGTTTATTTGCGGTGCTGACTACGGGGAATTCATTTACTTGGTGCTCCCCCCGAAGGCCTCTATCCTTCTTCCTCGCATTGGATCTGATCACCACCCCATTTTGGTCTCTTGTTCATCTTCCATTACCAAGGGTCCAGTTCCATTTTGTTTTAGCATGATTCTTTCCAAGACATTGTTAAGGCCTCTTGGGCGCTCCCGTGTGCATCACCCAACCCTCTGCTGCGTGTCATGTGGAAACTCAAGAGGCTGCAACAGACTATTAAGGTTTGGAATAAGGACGTCTTTGGGGATGTTAATCGTCAGGTGGATAAGCAGATGGAGTTAGTTCGTCAGATTCAGGTAGATATTGAGTCTGAGGGCTTCTCTGAGGCGCGCCGTGACATGGAACTTGATGCTCAAAATGTGTTGTCTCGCACGTTGTTAATGTAATCCGAATTCCTACAGCAAAAAGCCCGTTCAGCTTGGTTAAAGGATGGGGATCGCAACATATCATTTTTTCATCGCCGTTGTCAGATTTGAAATGGATGATCGGGCATACAGGGTCTGATGGTCGACTGTATTTACTCGGATGATCAGGTTGTTCTTGGAAATCATATTATTTCCTTCTATACGGACCTCTTCGCAGACACGGGACACACTAGTTCGGATTACACTTTGGTTGACCAGGTTATTTCTCCTACGGTTAGCACGGTTGATAATGCTCACTTGACGGCTATTCCTTCGGAGTTAGAGATTAAAGAAGCGGCTCTTGATATGGGTTTGGACAGTTCTCCGGGCCTGGGCGGTTTCAACGGGAGGTTCTAGCTGCACTTTTGGGACGTTATTTCTTAGGATGTGGTGGCGTCAATCCATTATTTTTTCGTTACTGCATCCTTTCCGGCAGGATTGAATGCTAGTTTTATGGAACTCATCCCAAAGGCTAAGGAGGCGAACGCGATTGAGGACTTCAAGCCGATTGTAATGAGCAATTTTCTTTTTAAGATCATCACCAAGATTTTGGCGACTCGACTGGGTTCTATCATTTCTTCTAACTTGTCTTCTACACAGCTTGGATTTATCCTGGGCAGGCAGATTCATGACTGAATTGCTTTGGTTTCGGAAGGTTTCAATATTTTGCAGGGGCAGAATGATGCCAATATGATTTTAAAGATTTATATCCGCAAGGTAGTTGATACTGTAAATTGGGGTTTTCTGATACACGTTTTACGTCGCTTTGGTTTCTCAGAAGTGTTCGTTCACTGGATTGAAATTATTCTTCAATCTTCAAGAATTTCAGTCCTTTTGAATGGGTCGCCTGTGGGTTACTTCTCCTGATTTCGAGGGGTTAGACAGGGGGATCCGTTATCACCTCTTCTCTTTTGCATTGCGAAAGATGTTCTGAGTAGATTTATTGATGAGGCGGTCACCCGAAATTAGCATCAGCCATTCATGGCGCCTAAGCGGATCGTCTTTCCCTCATCTATTATGTACGCGGATGATATTGTGATTACGTGCGGGGCCTCAACGACAAATACACGCTCTATTATGCAGATTCTCAATCTCTACGCTGATATATCGGGTCAGATCTCCAATCCTCACAAATCTAAAGCTTATTTTGGCAGTCGGGTTTCTAATCATGTGCGTGGCCGTATTTAGACGATTACAGGTATTCATATTGGGGCCTTCCCAACGGTCTATTTAGGCGCCCCCATCTTCAAGGGTGTGCCTAATGTGGCAAATCTGCAACCGGTTTTTTACAAGATTATTCTTAAGTTCAGAAGGTGGAAAGGGACATCTCTGTCTATTGATGGTCGCGTGTGCTTGGTAAATTCGGTGATTACCAGTTCCTTTGTGCATACGATGATGGTTTACAAGTGGCCTAGAACATTGTTACGGCAAATGGAAAAGGCCATGCGTAACTTCATCTGGACTGGTAATGTCAACTCTAAGGGGTCGGTGGTGGTTAACTGGAATTGTTGTTGTATGCCCCGGGCTGAAGGTGGACTGGGCGTCCGTTCCATTGTTGTTGCCAACAATGAATTCCTTATGAAGATGGGTTGGAAGATTATGACTTCAAACTCTTTGGTCTACAATACCCTTAGAAAACGTTATTTGACATCAGAAGGATCTCCATGCCGTTCGTTCATCCCCTCTTCCATCTGGTGCAGGATTCGGCTACGGATTTCGGGTTTCTTAGAGGACTCTCGCTGGATCCCCGGAGGCAATTCCATCGTTTTATTTTGGCTTGACAACTGGCTGGGTTACACCATTGACGATAGGATTGGTATTCCGTAGGAGTGCAGGCATCTATTTCGGCATCACATTTCGGATTACTTTTATGACGAGTCTTGGTACTTCACTTTCTCGTTCATAGAGGCATATTTGGATCTGATCCGGGATATTGTTAGAGTCCCCATCGCCCCGGCTTCGAATGATACAAGCACCTGGTTACATTCTGAGGATGGGATTATCACTTCAAAGTCGGCTTACTCCTACCTGCGCCCTCATTCCCCAGTAGATCAATGGGTTTCCTAGATTTGGTCACCTCACATTCCGGAACGACGTTCGATTGTAGCATGGAGAGCCATCCATAATCGTCTGGCGGTATTGGATGTTCTGCGTTTGTAGGGTTCCTTCACAGGCCCATCGGTTTGCGGGCTTTGTTGTGCGAATCTTTAATCTGATCATTTGTTCGTCTCTTGCATTTTTTCAGGGGCTATCTGGCGGTGGATTTTTGACTCTTTTGATATCCGCTATTTTATAGCTTATAGCGTTAATCAATTCCTGGTGCGTTTAATGGGTTTCCATTTCAGTGAGCAGGTGGCTTTCTTAAGGCGAGTTGCAGTGTTATCTGGTATTTGGCTCATCTGGCAGATCAGGAATGACTTGACCTTCAATGACAAGAACTGGACAGTGGAGGCGGCCATCCTATGCCTTCGTGTTCTAATTATGGAGTCTTCTTCCTTAGACCAGGGTTGCATGCATAATGATCAGCAGGACCTTTTTATTCTTCGCAGACTTCGTGTTCCTGGGCGTCCAAGATAGTCTCTGAAGATTGTGCAGGTTACTTGGCAAAAACCCTTGTCGGGCTGGATCAAAGTCAACACGGACGGCAGTACCTCAGGGGCGCCGGGGCGACTCACAACTTCAGGGGTTATTCGAAACTGCAGAGGCTTCTTTTGCAGTTGCTTTGTAAATGATGCGGTTTGGGTTTTACTTTTGAGGTGGAGTTGATGGCGGCCATGCGGGCAATTCATTACGCTTTTGCGAAGGGCTGGAATCAGCTTTGGCTGGAGTCGGATTCGGTATATGTGGTTGAGTTGCTGCGGAAGAGATCCGCGGGGGTACCTTGGCGCCATCTTAGCATGTGGCGGTACACTCTGAACCTTCTTTCTCAGATAGATTTGGTGGTCTCTCCCATTTTTCGGGAAGGCAACCGGGTGGATGATATTCTTAGCAAGATGTCGCATGTTGCGACGTGGTGGAAAGCGCCTCCAGTGGGCATAGTTTCGTCTCTTACTCAGGATTATATTGGTCAGTCTAACTTTAGGTTTGTTAACTAGTGCATCTCAGCTTCAAGATTCTTTTCCTATTTTGGACGCTTTTTATGGGGGGTACTCTTTTTCCTTCCAATGGTTTTTCCCATAAGGGTGGGTTTTACCTTGGAAGATTTTAATGAGGCCACAACCATTCAGCCATTTGGTCGGCTTGTGACCATTTCGTTATCTTTTATGACTTTGTTTCCAGGCTTTCCTTTGGTTACCTGATCAGCCTGTGATCAGGACAAATATTTTTCATTTTTATATATATTCGCATTTATTCAAAAAAAATCAGACCCTCCTCAACCTTCAACATTTTTCTATAACTTGTGTGTATGAGTGATTGGTAATTGGGATTTTCATATGTAAGCTCTGGGTATTTGATTGGTTGCCAAAGAAACGGGTTTACAAGGCTCAAGGGGGACACTAGGGAAAATATACAATATAAAGAAAGGCATTTTTGGCTCTAGCTTGTTCAAAGATGGCCTAAATCACTTCCTTAATGTTTTTTTGAATAAATTCGATTATATATATATATATATATATATATATAAAAGAGAAAAGAGAGTATTCCTGATCACAGGCTAATCAGGTAACCAAAAGTAAGCCTGAAAACAATGTCATAAATAAAACGAAATGGTCACAAGCCGACCAAATGGCTGAATGGTTGGGGCCTCGTTAAAACCTACCAAGGTAAAACCCACCCTTGTAGGAAAAACCCTTGGCAGGAAAAAGAGTACCCCCAAAGAAAGAATAGGCGTTAAAAATGGGAAAAGAAGCCTGAAGTCAGGGCGCACTAACTAACAAACCTATAGTTCAATTGGCCAACATAGTCATCAGTGAGATGAGGTACGAGCTCCTCAGGCGGGATGCCCCACCATGTACCGTAATCTAGACATGTCAAACGGGCCGGGCTGGGCTAGCCCGGCCCAGGCCCACCTAGACCCGCCTCCCAGACGGGCCGGTTTAGCCCAGATCACCACTCAGGCGGGCCGGGCCGGGCTGAATAAAAATATAAAAGGGTAGGCCCAGCTCGGCCCACTAGCCCGCTTCTAGTGGGCCAGTCCCGGGCCTAGGCCGGGCTTCACGAGCTGGGCCAACGGGCCTGGCCTTTTTTTTTCTTTCCTTTTTTTGTGTGTGTTCTTATGTTAAGTATAAATGAATCTAATATTTATATCAAAAATTGAGTTGCCAAGTTGGTAGGTTTTTACATCTCCTACCAAGAGGTCAAGAGTTCCAATCCCTTACAATACATTTATTAAATATTTTACACTTAATGTGGTACGCATTTTGCAGTGGGTATTTATTATGTTATAGTATTTTTCCAATATTAAGTAAACATACATTCCAGATATACTAATAAAAATTAAGTTGGCATGATGGTTTGGCAACATGATTGTGTACTTGGAGGTTTGGGCTACTACCTCAACATAATTTTAAATCTTTTGAATCTATTTAAAAAAATAAAAATAAAAAAAAGCCCAGCCCATCCGGGCCGGGTTCAACTGATCCCCGGCTCGGGGCTGGGCCGGCCGGGCTGGTTCATATATTTGGGCCCAATTGGGGCCCAGCTTATACTACTAGACCCGCCCGGGGACACCATTACTATTCATGGGCTTCGGTCTGGCCAACCCGGCGGGCGGGCCGAGCTGGGTCGGGCCAAATGACCCCACTTGACACCTCTAATCCAAAGCATTTACTATCACCAGAGCAGACGCAGAGGTGAATCCATCAGTGGTTATAGGTAAACTTCTTATCTCTGACACCCCAAAAGTTGTGTTATTTGATTCGGAAGCTACACATTCATTTGTATCCTCGGAGTATTTGAGGAGACTGGGTAGGACACCTGATGTAGCTAAAGTGGGTTACAATGTAATAATTCCTTTGGGAGGTTCAAGTAGACTAACCAAATTTTGAGAGCTTATTCTATTCCAATCAAAAATTGAGACTTTATTTGGTTTTAACAATGTTAGCTATAAACGACTATGATTTCATTTTGGGTATGGATTGGTTGCCGAAATATGGTGCTATAATTGATTGTTAGAAAAAGATAGTGCCATTTTAGAAAAAGACAGTGCCATTTCAACCCCTAGGAGAAGACGCATTTACCTTCGTTGAAATCACGACCAGCTTAAGATTTCCAATGATATTAGCACTAAAGGCACAACGTTTACTGGAAGCTCGCTGTGAAGGATACATAGTAAGTGTCATGAGCATCGACGAACAACACTAACCAACCCTTGATGAAGCTCCAATAGTGAGTGAATACCCCGATGAATTTTCAGATGATCTTCCCGGATTACTACCCGACTGCGAGATTTAGTTTGTTATTGACCTACTTCCAGGAACGTCTCCAATTTCTAAAACTCCGTACAACATGGCTCCGTTGAAATTGAAGGAATGACGACACAATTGCAGGAATTGCTAGATAAAGGTTTTATTAGACCTAGCTTCTCACCATGGGGTGCGCTAGTCATATTCGTCCGAGAGAAGGATGGTACGATGAGATTGTGTATTGACTACTGAGAACTAAATAAGGTTACAATAAAGAATAAATACCCGCTACTTCGAATTGATGATTTGTTCGATCAACTTCAAGATGCAGCAGTATTTTCGAAGATCGACTTGTGATTCGGGTACCATAAACTAAAAATCGAAGAATGGTCTCGGATGCCTATTGATGCAAAATGGTAAGGTGATTGCGTATGCATCTAAACAATTGAAAGACTATGAAAAGAATTACTCTACGCATGATTTAGAGCTTGTGGCAGTGGTATTTGCGCTCAAGATGTGGAGGCATTACCTATACGGGGAACGATGTGAGATCTACACAGATTACAAGAGTTTAAAATACTTTTTCATGCAGAATGAATTAAATATACGACAACGATGGTGGTTGGAGCTAGTGAAAGACTACGATTGTGTAATCAATTATCACCCTGGTAAAGCCAATGTTGTAGCACGCGTTGAGCCTAAATCAAAGACAAAGCAATGCAATTGCGATTCACATTCGAAACCAAAGTTAATGGATCTTCAGAAAATAAACGTAGAGGTTGTATCATTAGGGTCCGTTGAAAGCTAAGTTAGCAGCGTTAACACTCTGACCTACGCTACTTGATCGAATTCAACAGGAACAATAAGGTGATGATTACTATGCCAAAATGAAGAAAGACATTGCCTCTGGAGTGTGTTCGATTTCAAAATATCCGAGAATGGAGTATCGCGATTTAAAGAACGATTATAGGTGCCCAACAGGATAATCTCCGAGAAAATGTTCTAGCGAGAAGCATTCAACGCCATATTCTGTACATCCAGGAGCTACCAAAATGTACAGAGATTTGAAGATGCATTACTGGTGGCCAGGTATGAAAAGGGATATCGCGCAATACGTGGAACAATGTTTAATATGTCAACAAATAAAGGCAGAACACAAAATGCCAACAGGAATGTTGCAACCTCTGCCTATACCCGAATGGAAATGAGAAAGAATTACCATGGATTTTGTGACAGTTTGCCCAAAATCTCAAGGACATGATGCTATTTGGGTGATCATAAATAGATTAACCAAATCCGCTCATTTTATTCCTATTTGCTCAACTTATTCCATGGACCGATATGCACAATTTTATATACAGGAAGTAGTTAAACTCCATGGTGTGCCATTATGTATTATTTCAGATAGAGACTTTCGATTCTTATCTAATTTCTGGAGGAGTTTACAGAAGGCGCTAGAAACACGACTGTCATTTAGTACTGCTTATCACCCTCAGACCGACGGACAATCAGAACGAATGATACAAACTCTAGAAGATATGCTTAGAGTTTGTGTTCTAGATTTTCAAGGACAGTGGAGTAAAATCTACCTTTGATAGAATTCTCATATAATAATAGCTATCAAGCTACAATTTGGATGGCTCCCTATGAAGCACTGTATGGTAGAAAATGTAGATCGCCGGTCCACAGGGACGAGATTGGTGAAAGGAAGCTTTTAGGCCCAGATGTGACTCGAGAAATCACAAAGGCGGTGAAACAAATTCAACAAAAGATAGGAACTGCTCAGAGTCGACAAAAAAGTTACTCATATCAAAGAAGAAGAATGCTAGAATTTTCTATAGGAAACCAAGTGTTCCTGAAGGTGGCACCAATGAAAGGGGTAATGCGATTTGGAAAGAAAGAAAAACTCAATCCAAGATACATTGATCCATTTCATATTGCTGAGAGAATTGGTGATGTAGCTTACAGATTTGACTTACTTGCATCAATGTCTCAAGTACATGACGTATTTCATATTTCTATGTTAAGAAAATACATCGCAAATCCATCTCGTGTTTTGATACACGAACCAGTAGAATTAAAAGCCGACTTGAGCTATAAGGAGATACCCGTGGAGATATTGTTACGAGAAGTAAAGAAACTCATGAATAAGGAAATCTCATTAGTTAAAGTACTCTGGAGAATCAATCAATAGAGGATGCTCATGGGAAATAGAAGACGAGATAAGGGCTAAGTATCCGGACCTATTTTGGTAAGTAAAATTTCGGGGACGAAATTTTTATAAGGAGGGGAGGATGTAATACCCGTGACTCACACAACTCACTAGGCCAATATAGTTCATGCATTTCATGTTATCTACATACCATTTGCATGGATATTGACGCCGCATGATGTGCTTTATATTATATAGCATTTTAACAATAAAGTTTTTACATGATACTAGTTCTTAGCTTCTGATTGGTCGATCGCTAAATATAAGTATTTAGGTATTTGCCATTAGATATTATCGGGCTATACGTGGTAACATTAGAAACATGAGAACCACTAAGGGGCACGTGGTAAACCTGGAGGTGATAAAATGCATCGATAAGTGTATATGGAATTTTATTATGAGAATATATAAGTTAAAATAATTAATATAATTCTTGAAAAAGAATCAAATATTAAATCTAAAATATATATGATAGATAAAATACTATTTAAGAATAATAATTTACTTAAGAAGGAAATAATCTAAATAATTATGATGATAAATTGTGATAGCAATCACATTAATATTAATAAATACCATAATAAAGGAAATGCAAAACTATACGTAGAAAATAAAGTAAGGTATAATACCTAAATACCAAGTCTTGTACTAATTTTATATATATTAGTCACACATATATAAGTGAGAAGTAATGGCCGCTTCAAAAGAAACACTTATGAACCTAAGATATGGTCCAGTGCAGAAATGGACACAACGTGAGAACAACAAGTGTAGAGTTGTTATTGTGTAAATCTTTTGTTGTCTTGGTTTACACAAACGGCTGAGTAGTTCAAGACATCGCGTCACTAAGCAGCTAGTAAATCCGATAGTATTTTACTAAGGAAGGTTCAAAGCCACAAGTTACATGTCCTGATGCAATAACGATTCGCAGAGACTTTCAAGCGAATTTGCATACACGCATGCATTAATTTCATTCGTATGGGGGATTGTTGGAATTGGTCTTTGAGAAATTGGGTGTTGACCCGATTTTGACCAATTAATTAAGTGGTTTCCATTTGTGAAAAATGGAATTAAATTATTTGTAAAAATTCTACTAAGAGAGTATATGAGAATAGCATTTGGAATTTCTCAAAATCGATTCCGGGTGAATGAGAAATTAATGCTAGAAGTTAGCCACTTAATACAAATAAATGGTATGCAAAATGGAAAATGTGGGGGAGGAGAGATGCTCCATCCCACATAGGAAAAGGGAGGCAAAGTTGAACACTTTATATATCCCAAGTTGGACATATGGGTTTGGGCCCTTGAGGGCACCCAAGTTTTTAAAGGGGTGAGGACGGGTTTGGTTCAAAGCACACGCGCGCGCGCGCAGCCGCCGCCGCCCCGGCCCAGGTCGTGGGTCGAGGGTCGAGGGCCGTGGGCCTAGGCTTGGGCTTCAAGGCCCTTATTCTTTTTGGACAAAAAACCTTTAAAATAATTAATTAATTAATTTTTGTAATTAATTAAATTAAATGGATTTAATTAATTTTTGTAATTAATTAAATCAGAATTCAACCTGGGAAAAGGTTCGGCCCCGCGAACGGGCGGGAGCACGGCCCATGCGGTTGGGTGGTGCTACCTACCGAAGTTTCGAGCCAACAAGATAATGGAGCACGGCCCGTCGCGCGTCTGGGTCGTCTGGTGTCGGTGTTGCGCCGACGCACAGCAGCGTGGCGTGCCGTGCATCCGTCGTGCTCCCTGCTAGAAAAAGGCCTGTCTTGATGCAAAAGGTGTCTTTTCGAGCCAAAAGACGTGTTCTTTCCATACGAGGCGCCTGAAGCCGATAATTGTCGATCCCTGGTGACTAAAAATGAATACGAAATTACCAGATAACATAAAACAAGCACTGCATTTTGCATATTGTTCATCTTCCTCCTTGAAAAGCTTGAAAGTTGAAAAACACTTATGTTCGTTGTTGTTCCGATTTTGCTATGCTGCTAACCGGGTCTGTAAAGTCGTTGTATCTTAGAGGTGAGCGTCGGAACCGTAAGCACTAGTATACGGGGCATTTTCGTCTTGCGGAGACTGATACAAATCAGGCCTCGACTTAGCCTAAACCATACACTATTTCCAGCCATTTTCTTCTAAACAGAAACCTTTACCAGAAATTTTACCCAACAATCGCAAGACGAAAATATATCTTGTTTCTGTTGAAGATGATGGCATCAAGGTCGAAGGTTGCTCCTACGCATGGCGAGAAACCAGCGAAGTTCTCCGGTGGCGACTTCAAGAGATGGCAACAAAAGATGTTGTTCTACGTGACAACCTTGGGGCTGTCTCGTTTCATGAAGGAGGAACCCCCTGCCGTTGGTGATGAAGAATCCGACAATGAACGGAGAATCGCTGTGGATGCTTGGCATAACAGTGATTTCCTTTGTCAGAATTATATTTTGAATGGACTAGACGATGCCCTCTACAACGTCTATAGTTCGTTCAAAACGTCCAAAGAGTTGTGGGACTCTTTGGAGAAGAAATATAAAATAGAAGATGCTGGTGCAAAGAAATTTGTAGTCAGTAAATTTTTGGATTATAAGATGGTTGACACCGAGACGGTGATTAGCCAAGTACAAGAAATACAAATCATACTTCACGACTTAGTGTCTGAAGGGATGATTTTGAGTGAGTCGTTCCAAGTGGCTGCGATTATCGAAAAATTGCCGCCTTCGTGGAAAGATTTTAAGAATTGCCTCAAGCACAAACGTAAGGAAATGGGGCTTGAGGATTTGATAGTTCGACTTCGGATTGAGGAAGACAACCGGGATTCCGAATGAAAATCGGCGAATGTGGGGGTATGATCATACTTTGTGGAACACTAGTGGAGTTTCTGTTGCATTTTTAAATGTAACAGAAGGTGTTGCCAAAAGTGTTGTAAACACCGAAACCACATTTGCATGAGGTGTAGTCGAAAGTGTTATAACACTAAAGGCAGACACCATAACAAGTTAAATCTGAAGTCTTACTAAAGATGTGATAACATCAAAGGTTACACACCTTGTAAAAGATGGAGATGTTGGAACTAGGATCTAAAATCTGGTAGAACGAGATTCTAACTGGATTGTCGGGACAATGTTCTAACAAAAAAAAAATAAAAAAAAATGGCCAAGAGCCATAAGAATTCTGGATGATCTTGTGTTAAACAAGATATCAGAAGTTGAAAAGGAAGCTTTACTTTTTAGCAAACCACATAAAGGAGATTGCCTTGAAATGTGGGGGTGCTTTGGAAAAAGTAGAAGCGCCGAATGAAATAAATTCAGCATTTATGATATAAGTGATGGTACGATCATTAAATCAAGAAATGTTGTATTTATTAAAGGTATCTTTTCTTGGAAAGGAAAGAGGTAAGTCTAGACGTTTTTGTCGTAGACATAATACCAATAAACAATTGATTTCAAATTGGGTTATTTCGGTTGACTACGTGAAGTCAAAGGAAAACCTTGCGGATCCGCTTACAAAAAGCATAAATCGAGATCAATTGTATGAACTGTTAAGGGGAATGGGTTTAAAATCCACAACTTAAAGAATGTTCATAGCGGTAACCCAACCTTGTGAATTTGATATCCCAAGACCTTGGTTCAATGGGACAACTAAGTTATGAATGTTCAGCTGAACACTTGGAAAATATGTTAGCTCATTCTCGATACATCAAAGTGTATGTTAACCTGCTGAATGTGGTGAGGTTAAGTTTAAGACTTTTAATGATTCCTATACCGAAAGGTGGAGTATTGCAGGATACTCTTCAATAGGAGATCACCTATATAAGTGAGAAGTAATGGCCGCTTCAAAAGAAACACTTATGAACCTAAGATATGGTCCAGGGCCAAAATGGACAAAACGTGAGAACAACAAGTGTAGAGTTGTTATTGTGTAAGTATTGTTGTCTTGGTTTACACAAACGGCTGAGTAGTTCAAGACATCGCGTCACTAAGCAGCTAGTAAATCCGATAGTATTTTACTAAGGAAGGTTCAAAGCCACAAGCTACCTATCCTGATGCAATAACGATTCGCAGAGACTTTCAAGCGAATTTGCATACATGCATGCATTAATTTCATTCATGTAGGGGATTGTTTGAATTGGTCTTTGAGAAATTGGGTGTTGACCCGATTTTGACCAATTAATTAAGTGGTTTCTGTTTGTGAAAAATGGAATTAGATTATTTGTAAAAATTCTACTAAGAGAGTATATGAGAATAGCATTTGGAATTTCTCAAAACCGATTCCGGGTGAATGAGAAATTAATGCTAGAAGTTAGCCACTTAATACAAATAAATGGTATGGAAAATGAAAAATGTGGGGGGGGAGAGATGCTCCATCCCACATAGGAAAAGGGAGGCAAAGTTGCACACTTTATATATCCCAAGTTGGACATATGGGTTTGGGCCCTTGGGGGCACCCAAGTTTTTAAAGGGGTGAGGACCTAAATGCTTATGGGTTTGGTTCAAAGCACACACGCCGCCAAGACCGCCACCGCCCGCCGGCCGGCCGCTCGCTCGCCCGGCCCGGGTCCGGGTCGTGGTCGTGGGTCGAGGGCGTAGACCTAGGCTTGGGCTTGGGCTTCAACGCCTTATTCTTTTTGGACCAAAAACCTTTAAAATAATTAATTAATTAAATTAAATGGATTTATTTAATTTTTGTAATTAATTAAATCAGAATTCAACCTGGGAAAAGGTTCGCCCGCGACGGGCCGGAGCACGGCCCGTGCCTGGGTCGTCTTGGTGCCGGCAGCGCCGACGCGACGGGCAGCAAAGCGCACGGCCGTGCATCCGTCGTGCTCCCCTGCTGCAGTGCGCGTGCTGTTCAGCAAAAGGTGTCTTTTCGAGCCAAAAGACGTGTTCTTTCCATACGAGGCGCCTGAAGCCTATAACAGTCGATCCCTGGTGACTGAAAATGAATACGAAATTACCAGATAACATAAAACAAGCACTGCATTTTGCATATTGTTCATCTTCCTCCTTGAAAAGCTTGAAAGTTGAAAAACACTTATGTTCGCTGTTGTTCCTTTTTCTGTTGCCGCTAACCGGGATCAAAGTCGTTGTATCTTAGAGGCGAGCGCCGGAACCGTAAGCACTAGTATACGGGGCGTTTTCGTCTTGTGGAGACTGATACAAATCAGGCCTCGACTTAGCCTAAACCATACACTATTTCCAGCCATTTTCTTCTAAACAGAAACCTTTACCAGAAATTTTACCCAACAATCGCAAGACGAAAATATATCTTGTTTCTGTTGAAGACGATGGCATCAAGGTCGAAGGTTGCTGCTCCTACGCATGGCGAGAAACCAGCGAAGTTCTCCGGTGGCGACTTCAAGAGATGGCAACAAAAGATGTTGTTCTACGTGACAACCTTGGGGCTGTCTCGTTTCATGAAGGAGGAACCCCCTGCCGTTGGTGATGAAGAATCCGACAATGAATGGAGAATCGCTGTGGATGCTTGGCATAACAGTGATTTCCTTTGTCGGAATTATATTTTGAGCGGACTAGACGATGCCCTCTACAACGTCTATAGTTCGTTCAAAACGTCCAAAGAGTTGTGGGACTCTTTGGAGAAGAAATATAAAATAGAAGATGCCGGTGCAAAGAAATTTGTAGTCGGTAAATTTCTGGATTATAAGATGGTTGACACCGAGATGGTGATTAGCCAAGTACAAGAAATACAGATCAAACTTCATGACTTAGTGTCTGAAGGGATGATTCTGAGTGAGTCGTTCTAAGTGGCTGCGATTATCGAAAAATTGCCGCCTTCGTGGAAAGATTTTAAGAACGTAAGGAAATGGGGCTTGAGAATTTGATAGTTCGACATCGGATTGAGGAAGACAACCGGGATTCTAAATGGAAATCGGCGAATGTGGGGGTATGATCATACTTTGTGGAACACTGAAGGAGTTTCTCACATTGCATTTTTAAATGTAATGAGAAGGTGTTGCCAAAAGTGTTGTAAACACCGAAACCACATTTGCATGAGGTGTAGTCGAAAGTGTTGTAACACTAAAGGCAGGCACCGTAACAAGTTAAATCTGAAGTCTTACTAAAGATGTGATAACATCAAAGGTTACACACCTTGTAAAAGATGGAGATGTTGGAACTAGGATCTGAAATCTGGTAGAACGAGATTCTAACTCGATTGTCGGGACAATGTTCTAACAAAATAAAATAAAAAAAATGGCCAAGAGCCATAAGAATTCTGGATGGTCTTGTGTTAAACAAGATATCAGAAGTTGAAAAGGGAGCTTTACTTTTTAGCAAACCACATAAAGGAGATTGCGTTGAAATGTGGGGGTGCTTTGGAAAAAGTAGAAGCGCCGAATGAAATAAATTCAGCATTTATGATATAAGTGATGGTACGATCATTAAATCAAGAAATGTTGTATTTATTAAAGGTATCTTTTCTTGGAAAGGAAAGGGGTAAGTCTAGACGTTTTTGTCGTAGACATAATACCAATAAACAATTGATTTCAAATTGGGTTATTTCGGTTGACTACGCGAAGTCAAAGGAAAACCTTGCGGATCCGCTTACAAAACCATAAATCGAGATCAATTGTATAAACTGTTAAGGGGAATGGGTTTAATATCCACAACTTAAAGAATGTTCATAGCGGTAACCCAACCTTGTGAATTGGAGATCCCAAGACCTTGGTTCAATGGGACAACTAAGTTATGAATGTTCAGCTGAACACTTGGAAAATATGTTAGCTCATTCTCGATACATCCAAGTGTATGTAAACCTCCTAAATGTGGTGAGGTTAAGTTTAAGACTTTTAATGATTCCTATACCGAAAGGTGGAGTATTGCAGGATACTCTTCGATAGGAGATCACCTATATAAGTAAGAAGTAATGGCCGCTTCAAAAGAAACACTTATGAACCTAAGATATGGTCCAGGGCCGAAATGGACACAACGTGAGAACAACAAGTGTAGAGTTGTTATTGTGTAAGTACTGTTGTCTTGCTTTACACAAACGGCTGAGTAGATCAAGACATCGCGTCACTAAGCAGCTAGTAAATCCGATAGTATTTTACTAAGAAAGGTTAAAAGCCACAAGCTACCTATCCTGATGCAATAACGATTCGCAGAGACTTTCAAGCGAATTTGCATACACGCATGCATTAATTTCATTCATGAGGGGGATTATTGGAATTGGTCTTTGAGAAATTGGGTGTTGACCCGATTTTGACCAATTAATTAAGTGGTTTCCATTTTTGAAAAATGGAATTAAATTATTTGTAAAAATTCTTCTAAGAGAGTATATGAGAATAGCATTTGGAATTTCTCAAAACCGATTCCGGGTGAATGAGAAATTAATGCTAGAAGTTAGCCACTTAATACAAATAAATGGTATGGAAAATGGAAAATGTGGGGGAGGAGAGATGCTCCATCCCACATAGGAAAAGGGAGGCAAAGTTGCACACTTTATATATCACAAGTTGGACATATGGGTTTGGGCCCTTGGGCTTCAAGGCCCTTATTCTTTTTGGACCAAAAACCTTTAAAATGATTAATTAATTAATTTTTATAATTAATTAAATTAAATGGATTTAATTAATTTTTGTAATTAATTAAATCAGAATTCAACCTGGGAAAAGGCTCGGCCCACGCAAGATGGCGGGGAGCACGCCCGCAATGCGGTTGGTCGTGCTACATGCCGAGATTCGAGCCGCGCATAAGATGAATCGGAGCACGCCCGTCCTGGGTCGTGCAGTGGTGCCGAAGTGTTGCGCCCGCACGCACGGCGTCGGCCGTGCATCCGGATGCGCTCTCCCTCGCAGCAGTGCGCTGCTCATTGGCAAAAGGTGTCTTTTCAAGCCAAAAGACGTGTTCTTTCCGTACGAGCCGCCTGAAGCCTATAATAGTCGATCCCTGGTGATTGAAAATGAATACGAAATTACCAGATAACATAAAACAAGCACTGCATTTTACATATTGTTCATCTTCCTTCTTGAAAAGCTTGAAAGTTGAAAAACACTTATGTTCGTTGTTGTTCCGGTTTTGCTGTGCTGCTAACCGGGACTGTAAAGTCGTTGTATCTTAGAGGCGAGCGCCGGAACCGTAAGCACTAGTATACGGGACATTTTCGTCTTGTGGAGACTGATTCCAAATCAGGCCTCGACTTAGCGTAAACCATACACTATTTTCAGCCATTTTCTTCTAAACAGAAACCTTTACTAGAAATTTTACCCAACAATCGCAAGATGAAAATATATCTTGTTTCTCCAAGATGATGGCATCAAGGTCGAAGGTTGCGCTCCTACGCATGGCGAGAAACCAGCGAAGCTCTCCGGTGGCGACTTCAAGAGATGGCAACAGATGATGTTGTTCTACGTGACAACCTTGGGGATGTCTCGTTTCATGAAGGAGGAACCCCCAGCCGTTGGTGATGAAGAATCCGACAATGAACGGAGAATCGTTGTGGATGCTTGGCATAAACAGATGATTTCCTTTGTCGGAATTATATTTTGAATGGACTAGACGATGCCCTCTACAACGCCTATAGTTCGTTCAAAACGTCCAAAGAGTTGTGGGACTCTTTGGAGAAGAAATATAAAATAGAAGATGCCGGTGCAAAGAAATTTGTATTCGGTAAATTTCTGGATTATAAGATGGTTGACACCGAGACGGTGATTAGCCAAGTACAAGAAATATAGATCATACTTCACGACTTAGTGTCTGAAGGGATGATTCTGAGTGAGTCGTTCCAAGTGGCTGTGATTATCGAAAAATTGCCGCCTTCGTGGAAAGATTTTAAGAACTGCCTCAAGCACAAACGTAAGGAAATGGGACTTGAGGATTTGATAGTTCGACTTTGGATTGAGGAAAACAACCGGGATTCCGAATGGAAATCGGCGAATGTGGGGGTATGATCATACTTTGTGGAACACCAGTGGAGTTTCTGTTGCATTTTTAAATGTAACAGAAGGTGTTGCCAAAAGTGTTGTAAACACCGAAACCACATTTGCATGAGGTGTAGTCGAAAGTGTTGTAACACTAAAAGCGCGCATAATCGTAACAAGTTAAATCAAGTCTTACTAAAGATGTGATAACATCAAAGGTTACACACCTTGTAAAAGATAGAGATGTTAGAACTAGGATCTGAAATCTGGTAGAACGAGATTCTAACTGGATTGTCGGGACAATGTTCTAACAAAATAAAATAAAAAAAATGGCCAAGAGCCATAAGAATTCTGGATGATCTTGTGTTAAACAAGATATCCGAAGTTGAAAAGGGAGCTTTACTTTTTAGCAAACCACATAAAGGAGATTGCCTTGAAATGTGGGGGTGCTTTGGAAAAAGTAGAAGCGCCGAATGAAATAAATTCAACATTTATGATATAAGTGATGGTACGATCATTAAATCAAGAAATGTTGTATTTATTAAAGGTATCTTTTCTTGGAAAGGAAAGAGGGTCTAGACGTTTTTGTCGTAGACATAATACGAATAAACAATTGATTTCAAATTGGGTTATTTCGGAAACGAGATCAATTGTATAAACTGTTAAGGGGAATGGGTTTAAAATCCACAACTTAAAGAATGTTCATAGCGGTAACCCAACCTTGTGAATTGGAGATCCCAAGACCTTGGTTCAATGGGACAACTAAGTTATAATTGTTCAGCTGAACACTTGGAAAATGTGTTAGCTCATTCTCGATACATCCAAGTGAATGTAAACCTGCTGAATGTGGTGAGGTTAAGTTTAAGACTTTTAATGATTCCTATACCGAAAGGTGGAGTATTGCAGGATACTCTTCAATAGGAGATCACCTATATAAGTGAGAAGTAATGGCCGCTTCAAAAGAAACACTTATGAACCTAAGATATGGTCCAGGGCCGAAATGGACACAACGTGATAACAACAAGTGTTAGAGTTGTTATTGTGTAAGTACTATTGTCTTGGTTTACACAAACGGCTGAGTAGTTCAAGACATTGCGTCACTAAGCAGCTAGTAAATCCGATAGTATTTTACTAAGGAAGGTTCAAAGCCACAAGCTACCTATCCTGATGCAATAATGATTCGCAGAGACTTTCATGTAGGGGATTGTTGGAATTGGTCTTTGAGAAATTGGGTGTTGACCCGATTTTGACCAATTAATTAAGTGGTTTCCATTTGTGAAAAATGGAATTAAATTATTTGTAAAAATTCTACTAAGAGAGTAGATGAGAATAACATTTGGAATTTCTCAAAACCGATTCCGGGTGAATGAGAAATTAATGCTAGAAGTTAGCCACTTTATACAAATAAATGGTATGGAAAATGGAAAATGTGGGGGAGGAGAGATGCTCCATCCCACATAGGAAAAGGGAGGCAAAGTTGCACACTTTATATATCCCAAGTTGGACATATGGGTTTGGGCCCTTGGGGGCACCCAAGTTTTTAAAGGGGTGAGGACCTACATGCTTGTGGGTTTGGTTCAGCACACGCACACGCACAGCCACACCGCCCGCCGGCCGACTCGCTCGGCCTGGCCGGTCCGGTCATTGGTCGTGGGTCGAGTTTCGCGGGCCGGGGCTTGGGCTTCAAGGCCCTTATTCTTTTGGACCAAAAACCTTTAAAATAATTAATTAATTAATTTTTGTAATTAATTAAATTAAATGGATTTAATTGATTTTTGTAATTAATTTAAATTAGAATTCAACCTGGGAAAAGGTTCACACAAGACGACGGGGAGCACGGCCCGCTCGGTCCGGGTCGTGTTACTCCGCGAGTTTCAAGCCGCGCATGCAAAAGGCCTGTTCGGTCTGCAAAGGTGTCTTTTTCGAGCCAAAAGACGTGTTCTTTCCATACGAGGCACCCAAGCCTATAATAGTCGATCCCCGGTGATTGAAAATGAATACGAAATTACCGTGATAACATAAAACAAGCACTACATTTTGCATATTGTTCATCTTCCTTCTTGAAAAGCTTGAAAGTTGAAAAACACTTATGTTCGTTGTTGTTCCTTTTCTTTGTCTTTGCTAACCGGATCAAAGTCGTTGTATCTTAGAGGCGAGCGCCGGAACCGTAAGCACTAGTATACGGGACATTTTCGTCTTGTGGAGACGATTCCAAATCGTGCCTCGACTTAGCGTAAACCATACACTATTTCCACCATTTTCTTCTAAACAAAACCTTTACTGTAAATTTTACCCAACAATCGCAAGATGAAAATATATCTTGTTTCATTGAAGATGATGGCATCAAGTCGAAGGTTGTCGCTTCCTACGCATGGCGAAAACCAAATGGGTTCTCCGGTGGCGACTTCAAGAGATGGCAACAGATGATGTCTTTTTCTACGTGACAACCTTGGGGATGTCTCGTTTCATGAAGGAGGAACCCCCGCCGTTGGTGATGAAGAATCCGACAATGAACGGAGAATCGCTGTGGATGCTTGGCATAACATGATTTCCTTTGTCGGAATTATATTTTGAATGGACTAGACGATGCCCTCTACAACGCCTATAGTTCGTTTCAAAACATTCAAAGAGTTGTGGGACTCTTTGGAGAAGAAATATAAAATAGAAGATACCGGTGCAAAGAAATTTGTATTCGGTAAATTTCTGGATTATAAGATGGTTGACACCGAGACGGTGATTAGCCAAGTACAAGAAATATAGATCATACTTCACGACTTAGTGTCTGAAGGGATGATTCTCGAGTGAGTCGTTCCAAGTGGTTTGTGATTATCGAAAAATTGCCGCCTTGGAAAAGATTTTAAGAACGCCTCAAGCACAAACGTAAGGAAAATGGGACTTGAGGATTTGATAGTTCGACTTTGGATTGAGGAAAACAACCGGGATTCCGAATGGAAATCGGCGAATGTGGGGGTATGATCATACTTTGTGGAACACCAGTGGAGTTTCTGTTGCATTTTTAAATGTAACAGAAGGTGTTGCCAAAAGTGTTGTAAACACCGAAACCACATTTGCATGAGGTGTAGTCGAAAGTGTTGTAACACTAAAGGCGCATAATCGTAACAAGTTAAATCTGAAGTCTTACTAAAGATGTGATAACATCAAAGGTTACACACCTTGTAAAAGATAGAGATGTTAGAACTAGGATCTGAAATCTGGTAGAACGAGATTCTAATTGGATTGTCGGGACAATGTTCTAACAAAATAAAATAAAAAAAATGGCCAAGAGCCATAAGAATTCTGGATGATCTTGTGTTAAACAAGATATCAGAAGTTGAAAAGGGAGCTTTACTTTTTAGCAAACCACATAAAGGAGATTGCCTTGAAATGTGGGGGTTCTTTGGAAAAAGTAGAAGCGCCGAATGAAATAAATTCAACATTTATGATATAAGTGATGGTACGATCATTAAATCAAGAAATGTTGTATTTATTAAAGGTATCTTTTCTTGGAAAGGAAAGAGGGTCTAGACGTTTTTGTCGTAGACATAATACCAATAAACAATTGATTTCAAATTGGGTTATTTCGGTTGACTACGTGAAGGCAAAGGAAAACCTTGCGGATTCGCTTACAAAAAGCATAAATCGAGATCAATTGTATAAACTGTTAAGGGGAATAGGTCTAAAATGCACAACTTTAAGAATGTTCATAGCGGTAACCCAACCTTGTGAATTGGAGATCCCAAGACCTTGGTTCAATGGGACAACTAAGTTATGAATGTTCAAATTTGAACACTTGGAAAATGTGTTAGCTCATTCTCGATACATCCAAGTGTATGTAAACCTGCTGAATGTGGTGAGGTTAAGTTTAAGACTTTTAATGATTCCTATACCGAAAGGTGGAGTATTGCAGGATACTCTTCAATAGGAGATCACCTATATAAGTGAGAAGTAATGGCCGCTTCAAAAGAAACACTTATGAACCTAAGATATGGTCCAGGGCCAAAATGGACACAACGTGAAAACAACAATTGTTAGAGTTGTTATTATGTAAGTACTGTTGTCTTGGTTTACACAAACGGCTGAGTAGTTCAAGACATCGCGTCACTAAGCAGCTAGTAAATCCGATAGTATTTTACTAAGGAAGGTTCAAAGCCACAAGCTACCTATCCTGATGCAATAATGATTCGCAGAGACTTTCATGTAGGGGATTGTTGGAATTGGTCTTTGAGAAATTGGGTGTTGACCCGATTTTGACCAATTAATTAAGTGGTTTCCATTTGTGAAAAATGGAATTAAATTATTTGTAAAAATTCTACTAAGAGAGTAGATGAGAATAACATTTGGAATTTCTCAAAACCGATTCCGGGTGAATGAGAAATTAATGCTAGAAGTTAGCCACTTTATACAAATAAATGGTATGGAAAATGGAAAATGTGGGGGAGGAGAGATGCTCCATCCCACATAGGAAAAGGGAGGCAAAGTTGCACACTTTATATATCCCAAGTTGGACATATGGGTTTGGGCCCTTGGGGGCACCCAAGTTTTTAAAGGGGTGAGGACCTACATGCTTGTGGGTTTGGTTCAAAGCACACGCTGCTTGCTGCCGCTTGCCGCCGCCGGCCGACGGCCGACTCGCTCGGCCTGGCCCGGTCCGGGTCATTGGTCGTGGGTCGAGTTTCGCGGGCGGGCCTGGGCTTGGGCTTGGGCTTCAAGGCCCTTATTCTTTTGGACCAAAACCTTTAAAATAATTAATTAATTAATTTTTGTAATTAATTAAATTAAATGGATTTAATTAATTTTTGTAATTAATTTAAATCAGAGTTCAACCTGGGAAAAGGTTCGGCCTGCGACGGGCGGAGCACGGCCCGCTCGGCCGGGTCGTGTTACTGCCGGTTTCAAGCCGCACGCGCAGTGCGTCTGCTTGATCAAAAAAGGTGTCTTTTCGAGCCAAAAGACGTGTTCTTTCCATACGAGGCACCCGGCCTATAATAGTCGATCCCCTGGTGATTGAAAATGAATACGAAATTACCAGATAACATAAAACAAGCACTACATTTTGCATATTGTTCATCTTCCTTCTTGAAAAGCTTGAAAGTTGAAAAACACTTATGTTCGTTGTTGTTCCGGTTTTGCTGTGCTGCTAACCGGGACTGTAAAGTCGTTGTATCTTAGAGGCGATCGCCGGAACCGTAAGCACTAGTATACGGGACATTTTCGTCTTTTGGAGACTGATTCCAAATCAGGCCTCGACTTAGCGTAAACCATACACTATTTCCAGCCATTTTCTTCTAAACAGAAACCTTTACCAGAAATTTTACCCAACAATCGCAAGATGAAAATATATCTTGTTTCTGTTGAAGATGATGGCATCAAGGTCGAAGGTTGCTGCTCCTACGCATGGCGAGAAACCAGCGAAGTTCTCCGGTGGCGACTTCAAGAGATGGCAACAGATGATGCTGTTCTACGTGACAACCTTGGGGATGTCTCGTTTCATGAAGGAGGAACCCCCTGCCGTTGGTGATGAAGAATCCGACAATGAACGGAGAATCGTTGTGGATGCTTGGCATAACAGTGATTTCCTTTGTCGGAATTATATTTTGAATGGACTAGACGATGCCCTCTACAACGTCTATAGTTCGTTCAAAACATTCAAAGAGTTGTGGGACTCTTTGGAGAAGAAATATAAAATAGAAGATGCCGGTGCAAAGAAATTTGTATTCGGTAAATTTCTGGATTATAAGATGGTTGACACCGAGACGGTGATTAGCCAAGTACAAGAAATATAGATCATACTTCACGACTTAGTGTCTGAAGGGATGATTCTGAGTGAGTCGTTCCAAGTGGTTGTGATTATCGAAAAATTGCCGCCTTCGTGGAAAGATTTTAAGAACTGCCTCAAGCACAAACGTAAAAATGGGACTTGAGGATTTGATAGTTCGACTTTGGATTGAGGAAAACAACCGGATTCCGAATGGAAATCGCGAATGTGGGGTATGATCATACTTTGTGGAACACTGGTGGAGTTTCTCATTTGCATTTTTAAATGTAACAGGGTGTTGCCAAAAGTGTTGTAAACACCGAAACCACATTTGCATGAGGTGTAGTCGAAAGTGTTGTAACACTAAAGGCAGACACCGTAACAAGTTAAATCTGAAGTCTTACTAAAGATGTGATAACATCAAAGGTTACACACCTTGTAAAAGATAGAGATGTTAGAACTAGGATCTGAAATCTGGTAGAACGAGATTCTAACTGGATTGCTCGGGACAATGTTCTAACAAAATAAAATAAAAAAAAAATGGCCAAGAGCCATAAGAATTTCGGATGATCTTGTGTTAAACAAGATATCGAAGTTGAAAAGGAGCTTTACTTTTTAGCAAACCACATAAAGGAGATTGCCTTGAAATGTGGGGTTTTTTGGAAAAAGTAGAAGCGCCGAATGAAATAAATTCAACATTTATGATATAAGTGATGGTACGATCATTAAATCAAGAAATGTTGTATTTATTAAAGGTATCTTTTCTTGGAAAGGAAAGAGGGTCTAGACGTTTTTGTCGTAGACATAATACCAATAAACAATTGATTTCAAAATGGGTTATTTCGGTTGACTACGTGAAGGCAAAGGAAAACCTTGCGGATTCGCTTACAAAAAGCATAAATCGAGATCAATTGTATAAACTGTTAAGGGGAATAGGTCTAAAATGCACAACTTTAAGAATGTTCATAGCGGTAACCCAACCTTGTGAATTGGAGATCCCAAGACCTTGGTTCAATGGGACAACTAAGTTATGAATGTTCAGCTGAACACTTGGAAAATGTGTTAGCTCATTCTCGATACATCCAAGTGTATGTAAACCTCCTGAATGTGGTGAGGTTAAGTTTAAGACTTTTAATGATTCCTATACCGAAAGGTGGAGTATTGCAGGATACTCTTCAATAGGAGATCACCTATATAAGTGAGAAGTAATGGCCGCTTCAAAAGAAACACTTATGAACCTAAGATATGGTCCAGGGCCAAAATGGACACAACGTGAAAACAACAATTGTTAGAGTTGTTATTATGTAAGTACTGTTGTCTTGGTTTACACAAACGGCTGAGTAGTTCAAGACATCGCGTCACTAAGCAGCTAGTAAATCCGATAGTATTTTACTAAGGAAGGTTCAAAGCCACAAGCTACCTATCCTGATGCAATAATGATTCGCAGAGACTTTCATGTAGGGGATTGTTGGAATTGGTCTTTGAGAAATTGGGTGTTGACCCGATTTTGACCAATTAATTAAGTGGTTTCCATTTGTGAAAAATGGAATTAAATTATTTGTAAAAATTCTACTAAGAGAGTAGATGAGAATAACATTTGGAATTTCTCAAACCGATTCCGGAATGAGAAATTAATGCTAGAAGTTAGCCACTTTATACAAATAAATGGTATGGAAAATGGAAAATGTGGGGGAGGAGAGATGCTCCATCCCACATAGGAAAAGGGAGGCAAAGTTGCACACTTTATATATCCCAAGTTGGACATATGGGTTTGGGCCCTTGGGGGCACCCAAGTTTTTAAAGGGGTGAGGACCTACATGCTTGTGGGTTTGGTTCAAAGCACACGCGCGGCCGCCGCCGCTGCCGCCCGCCGGCCGACTCGGCTCGGCCTGGCCCGGGTCCGGGTCATTGGTCGTGGGTCGAGTTTCGCGGGCCGTGGGCCTGGGCTTGGGCTTGGGCTTCAAGGCCCTTATTCTTTTTGGACCAAAAACCTTTAAAATAATTAATTAATTAATTTTTGTAATTAATTAAATTAAATGGATTTAATTAATTTTTGTAATTAATTTAAATTAGAATTCAACCTGGGAAAAGGTTCAGCGCGAACGGGCGGGAGCACGGCCCGTTCGGTCGGGTCGTGTTACCTGCCGAAGTTTCAAGCCAGCGCACGCAGGTGCGTCTGTTCAGTGCAAAAGGTGTCTTTTCGAGCCAAAAGACGTGTTCTTTCCATACGAGGCACCTGAAGCCTATAATAGTCGATCCCTGGTGATTGAAAATGAATACGAAATTACCAGATAACATAAAACAAGCACTACATTTTGCATATTGTTCATCTTCCTTCTTGAAAAGCTTGAAAGTTGAAAAACACTTATGTTCGTTGTTGTTCCGGTTTTGCTGTGCTGCTAACCGGGACTGTAAAGTCGTTGTATCTTAGAGGCGATCGCCGGAACCGTAAGCACTAGTATACGGGACATTTTCGTCTTTTGGAGACTGATTCCAAATCAGGCCTCGACTTAGCGTAAACCATACACTATTTCCAGCCATTTTCTTCTAAACAGAAACCTTTACCAGAAATTTTACCCAACAATCGCAAGATGAAAATATATCTTGTTTCAGTTGAAGATGATGGCATCAAGGTCGAAGGTTGTTTGCTCCCTACGCATGGCGAAAACCGGCCAAGTTCTCCTGGCGACTTCAAGAGATGGCAACAGATGATGTTGTTCTACGTGACAACCTTGGGGATGTCTCGTTTCATGAAGGAGGAACCCCCTGCCGTTGGTGATGAAGAATCCGACAATGAACGGAGAATCGTTGTGGATGCTTGGCATAACAGTGATTTCCTTTGTCGGAATTATATTTTGAATGGACTAGACGATGCCCTCTACAACGTCTATAGTTCGTTCAAAACATTCAAAGAGTTGTGGGACTCTTTGGAGAAGAAATATAAAATAGAAGATGCCGGTGCAAAGAAATTTGTATTCGGTAAATTTCTGGATTATAAGATGGTTGACACCGAGACGGTGATTAGCCAAGTACAAGAAATATAGATCATACTTCACGACTTAGTGTCTGAAGGGATGATTCTGAGTGAGTCGTTCCAAGTGGCTGTGATTATCGAAAAATTGCCGCCTTCGTGGAAAGATTTTAAGAACTGCCTCAAGCACAAACGTAAGGAAATGGGACTTGAGGATTTGATAGTTCGACTTTGGATTGAGGAAAACAACCGGGATTCCGAATGGAAATCGGCGAATGTGGGGGTATGATCATACTTTGTGGAACACCAGTGGAGTTTCTGTTGCATTTTTAAATGTAACAGAAGGTGTTGCCAAAAGTGTTGTAAACACCGAAACCACATTTGCATGAGGTGTAGTCGAAAGTGTTGTAACACTAAAGGCAGACACCGTAACAAGTTAAATCTGAAGTCTTACTAAAGATGTGATAACATCAAAGGTTACACACCTTGTAAAAGATAGAGATGTTAGAACTAGGATCTGAAATCTGGTAGAACGAGATTCTAACTGGATTGTCGGGACAATGTTCTAACAAAATAAAATAAAAAAAATGGCCAAGAGCCATAAGAATTCTGGATGATCTTGTGTTAAACAAGATATCAGAAGTTGAAAAGGGAGCTTTACTTTTTAGCAAACCACATAAAGGAGATTGCCTTGAAATGTGGGGGTTCTTTGGAAAAAGTAGAAGCGCCGAATGAAATAAATTCAACATTTATGATATAAGTGATGGTACGATCATTAAATCAAGAAATGTTGTATTTATTAAAGGTATCTTTTCTTGGAAAGGAAAGAGGGTCTAGACGTTTTTGTCGTAGACATAATACCAATAAACAATTGATTTCAAAATGGGTTATTTCGGTTGACTACGTGAAGGCAAAGGAAAACCTTGCGGATTCGCTTACAAAAAGCATAAATCGAGATCAATTGTATAAACTGTTAAGGGGAATAGGTCTAAAATGCACAACTTAAAGAATGTTCATAGCGGTAACCCAACCTTGTGAATTGGAGATCCCAAGACCTTGGTTCAATGGGACAACTAAGTTATAATGTTCAGCTGAACACTTGGAAAATGTGTTAGCTCATTCTCGATACATCCAAGTGAATGTAAACCTGCTGAATGTGGTGAGGTTAAGTTTAAGACTTTTAATGATTCCTATACCGAAAGGTGGAGTATTGCAGGATACTCTTCAATAGGAGATCACCTATATAAGTGAGAAGTAATGGCCGCTTCAAAAGAAACACTTATGAACCTAAGATATGGTCCAGGGCCAAAATGGACACAACGTGATAACAACAAGTGTTAGAGTTGTTATTGTGTAAGTACTATTGTCTTGGTTTACACAAACGGCTGAGTAGTTCAAGACATTGCGTCACTAAGCAGCTAGTAAATCCGATAGTATTTTACTAAGGAAGGTTCAAAGCCACAAGCTACCTATCCTGATGCAATAAAGATTCACAGAGACTTTCAAGCGAATCTGCATACACGCATGCATTAATTTCATTCATGTGGGGGATTGTTGGAATTGGTCTTTGAGAAATTGGGTGTTGACCCGATTTTGACCAATTAATTAAGTGGTTTTCATTTGTGAAAAATGGAATTAAATTATTTGTAAAAATTCTACTAAGAGAGTAGATGAGAATAGCATTTGGAATTTCTCAACACCGATTCCGGGTGAATGAGAAATTAATGCTAGAAGTTAGCTACTTAATACAAATAAATGGTATGGAAAATGGAAAATGTGGGGGAGGAGAGATGCTCCATCCCACATAGGAAAAGGGAGGCAAAGTTACACATTTTATATATCCCAAGTTGGACATATGGGTTTGGGCCCTTGGGGGCACCCAAGTTTTTAAATGGGTGAGGACCTACATGCTTGTGGGTTTGGTTCAAAGCACACGCGCGCGCGCGCCGCCGCCGCCGCCCGCCCACCCGCCGGCTTGGCTCGGCCTGGTCCGGGTCCAGGTCCAGGTCGTGGGTCGTGGGTCGAGGGTCACGGGCCGTGGGCCATGGGCCTGGGCTTGGGCTTGGGCTTCAAGGCCCTTATTCTTTTTGGACCAAAAACCTTTAAAATAATTAATTAATTAAATTAAATGGATTTAATTAATTTTTGTAATTAATTAAATCAGAATTCAACCTGGGAAAAGGTTCGGCCCCACGCACGGGCGGGAGCACGGCCCGTGCGGTCGGGTCGTGCTACCTGCCGACATCTGGTCGTGTTCCCCTGCGCAGGTGCGTCTGTTCAGTGCAAAAGGTGTCTTTTCGAGCCAAAAGACGTGTTCTTTCCATACAAGGCGCCTAAAGCCTATAATAGTCGATCCCTGGTGACTGAAAATGAATACGAATTACCAGATAACATAAAACAAGCACTGCATTTTGCATATTGTTCATCTTCCTCCTTGAAAAGCTTGAAAGTTCAAAAACACTTATGTTCGCTGTTGTTCCGGTTTTGTTGTGCTGCTAACCGGGACTGTAAAGTCATTGTATCTTAGAGGCGAGCGCCGGAACCGTAAGCACTAGTACATGGGGCGTTTTCGTCTTGCGGAGACTGATTCCAAATCAGGCCTCGACTTAGCCTAAACCATACACTATTTCCAGTCATTTTCTTCTAAACAGAAACCTTTACCATAAATTTTACCCAACAATCGCAAGACGAAAATATATCTTGTTTCTGTTGAAGACGATGGCATCAAGGTCGAATGTTGCTGCTCTTACGCATGGCGAGAAACCAGCGAAGTTCTCCGGTGGCGACTTCAAGAGATGGCAACAGAAGATGTTGTTCTACGTGACAACCTTGGGGCTGTCTCGACTTAGCCTAAACCATACACAATTTCCAGCCATTTTCTTCTAAACAGAAACCTTTACCAGAAATTTTACCCAACAAATACAAGTTTAAAAGAAAATAGTTGGAATAATGTTTGAATGTTAGAGAGATTAAATAATTGTTAACCATTCCTAACTAACCATGTTAGAATATATGCAGAATGCATGAGAACTAATTGGGAGCTTCAATTTAGTCTAAATTGCTTTCAAGATTTAATTATTTTAACTTGGTTAAAGTTAAGATTTTGGGCCTCCGTGAGATTTTACATAGTAAAACTTGCATTTAATTTTGAGAAATAAAAGTTATTTCCCTATATGGTTACAGGCTGCCTCATATATTTGGCTAAGAAGGAATGTCTTATTATGTCTTGGTAGTAAGTCCAAAGGTGAAAGGTAAGTGAAAATCCATCTGCAACTACAATGCATGAACATAGTATTTCCTGTCTTATTGATACTAAATGCGATTCTTGTATCTTGATGGATGCATTATGTAAACCTTGATGTTCATATGTTGCTTGGTGGATATTGGAGTGTGATGATTATTGTTTCATTGAGCATGTCATTCATTGGCATTTGCACATGCATGCAAACATATGAGCATTGTTGAGATGAGGCATGCACGACACGATAACTTTCTTTGAAAAGAAAAGATTTTGGTTGGCCACTGCTAGTGCACCGAGGCATGCGAGGCATGCTTTTATGATATATTTTAGGGTGCAGTGGGTGTTACTCCTCGAGGTTCATAGGGGTTGACGGGGTGTGCCTCGATGGTCACGAGGGGGACCACTGGATCAGATCCTTATTGACACGTCAGGGGAAAGACTCCTGGGAGATCATTGGGGAAGACAGGGGGTGGACCGCAGGTGGTCCCGGGAGATGGCCCTAGGCGGTGTCAATATGATTATGACCATGTTATTATTGATACTGTGTTGAGCTCTTTCCGGTGCATAGCAGGTGGGTCAAGGGCCCTATGTAAATAAATGATTATAAATAATACATTTCAATGCATTATGTGCACTTCTGGTAAAATATCTTAGAATGCATTTGCATTTGTATTACATTATTCATTAAGCATGCATGGTTTTCGCGTACTGGGAATTAGCTCACGTAGTTCATGCATTGTAGGTGAGTCGGTGATGCTGTTGGATTTCATGGGCTTACTGGACAGGCTGTTGGAGCTCCTACAGGTTATTGAGGACAGTGTACATGGATGACGACCTGTTGGGCTATGTTGATGGGTCACCTTTCTTTTTGGTCTTATATTATATTTTGGTTTAGGGTTGTACCCTATTTTGAAAACTCTGATGTAAATATATACATGTAAATAGCTGGGTGATGTGGGTTATGAGTTTGGTCACGTGGATGTATGTTGTATTTAATAACATGGTTTGTTACCTCTTTTGCTTGTGGATATGGTTTGTCATTTTCTTATAAGTAAAGTGATCTTGCTTGTTCGTTGTTAAAATGTCACAGGTAAGAAAAAAATGTACAGGTATATAGGGTTTATGTTGTCAAGTTTAACTTTTTATATTGCTTAGTAATGTAGTAGTAGAGGTGGTCGTTACAGCCCGCCCGAGCCTGTCGGGCTTTTGCAAAATTTTGGGGCGGGTCGGGTCGGCTCGATTTTGATCGGGCCACAGAATTGACTGGCCCAGCTCAGCCCACACATACATTCTATGTAGAAAAAATCGGGCCAGCCGAAAAAGTCGTGCTAGCCCAGCCCGTCGGGCCATTTGGGTCGGGCCAAATAGGCCCGACTTTTTTCGAGACTAAAAAACTGTAGCCCAGCCCCCAAAACTCGGGCTGGCCGGGCTGGATTTTGCTAGCTCTAGTTCCACGAATAACATATCAATATGCATAGTACATATATCACATATACATCACATAAATATTAATCTGCGGAAAAACAAATATGACGATTTGGATCGATGCCTTAAATTACACCCTAAATCTAAACAGAAAATTAAATAATACAAAACTGGGATCGAAGGGAAGTTGTGATTTACATCAACCCTATACCCACATGATGGGTGTACAATCGAATCTGATTCGGCATCGATTCGAAAACGCATATGCATCCATATATCAAAACATGTAAGATCAAATCTTAAACCCACACCAAAATAAATTTAATAAAATAGATCTAGTTCTTATATCAAAAACCAAATGGCCCTGAAATCATTTGTTGGAAATTATTCAGGTTCCGGATCTAATCTGGATCAAATAAGATCCGATTTTTTGATTAAATTGAATGGAAGCGAAAGCGAGGGTTTCAAAAATCGAGTTTTACATATAAGAACACAAGATCATACTAATTAAATTTATTCAAACCAAAGGAAGAAAATAAAATTTACATCTTTCGACAATTTTCTTATTCTTCGCTTTTTCTCGTTAATCCTTCGAATCCCTGAAGCTCGTAGACACCACTTCTAATTTGATCCTCCCTATCAACGGCAGTGGTTGGGCAGCCAAATAATAATTCTAAGTTCCTAACTTTAATTTTTCTACGATGTACTCAACTCATGAGATCATAGGATTGGGCTAACTAAATAGGAGGAGAATTGAACTAGGCTTTAAATTAAACAACAAAAACCACTTTCAAATTTAAACACAAAAATTGCAGGCTATTCGAATACCGTCGGCCGAATTTGCAATTTCAATGAATAAATCAACCAATCCTTTCTTCAATTGATGGTTTGAAAAATAATTTTTCAATTGAACTTTAAATGGTTGGAGTTGGAGAGTTGGCCGAATGGGTAAATTAACTTTTCCAACAAAAGAACAATTTTAATGGCTGTAAGATTAAGACCGAAAATTGATTATAAATTTGGCCAAGTGAAAAAATCGTTTTAGTCATAATTCGTAAAGAGGTGCGGCCAAAATTTCATCTTGATTTGTAAGATTGTGGTCTCCTTTTATATGCCTAGTTCAATCAATTTCATACTCCAACTTAGTTTCCTTTCTAATCTAGAATTCATAACTTTAGATAGACTCAAACTCTAATTGATAATTATCCAATATAATTATCAACTTGATAATTATATGAATATCTTATATTTATTATTTCCCAATACAGTAAAAACTGTGAATATCAATTATTCTCGGAATTAACTGATATTAATATATTAGCCCAAATAATTTGGAAAACTTTTTCCATAAACCTTTAGGAACTGAAAATATTATTTCTAACTCGTTTACTTTAGGAAGGCGAACCGGGGACCATTGACCTATAATTATAAGCTCCAACAAACCGAATAAATAATCAAACTCTTGAATTAATATATTCGACTTATTAATTCCGATATTACTCTACTATAAATTCGAAATTGCGCTTTTATAATTATGGAATACCTTACTCTTAAATGAGCAAAGTTCATTGATATAATCATTTCATATAGATTAATCTTCCATAGATAATTCGTAATTGAAGTTACGTAGTATCCGTTAAACCTCTTTAATTACATGTTATCCTCATTTATCATTAATTCACTAGTGAATGGTTAATTTATAATCGGATTATAAATTAGAGGTCTCAAACCATTCAGTTCCAGATTTAACAAATGAGAGAATCGTCTTCTACTTCTCGCAAGAAGGAATGGATTTCATATCTGTGAAATTATTTTCCCAACTATTTAATTCAAATGTGAATCTAAAATGCAAGTGTTGAAAATGTCGTAGGACAAACTTAAACGAGCAAATTAAGAATCACACATAAATAAATAACAGTCTATATCACTCAGGATTAAGATTTGTCCATATATGATCATCTTGTGATTTAATTTGATTTTCCATTTCTACAATGAAATGTGTAAGAAAAATTTAAATTAAATCGGTCCAAGTCCTATATGATCAAATCATATATAAATGTCCCACTAAGATGTCTTCACATCGACTGTCCGGATAAGACAGTCATATTCAAAATGTTATGGGCCGCATTAGTGATGTTTTAATTAAAGATCCCATACTTTAATTAATTTTGTCATAGACTTAATTTTAGTTTATTATCCATAATCTTAATCCTCTTGTATATAACACGTATATACTAAGATTATGATTACATTAAATAAACTAAGGATTTTCATGATGTTTAAGAAAATACATACAATATGCAAAAGAGTTCAAAAATAAATGTCGCATTTATTAATAATAAAAAATAATTCACAATTGCTTTAAGGACACACTATCCCTAACAAAAATAATAAAAAATAGACAAGAGGTATAAACACACACATAATGATAAAATCATAAACCACGCAAAATTGGGGTTAGAAAGCATTCACTTAAACCCTGAGCTCTAGGAAGATCAACATGAGAAGGGGACTCCAGGTCAACTGTTGATCGGGTATAATAGACAACTTGGAAATTGAAATAATTGCGTAGTGAATTTAGAGAGCTTCGATGACTAAGCCCATGGTCGCACCGCCAATTGCCACCATGTTTCCACAAAATAGTGGATTTGGCATCACTACCATTAGTAGCACTTGCTCTAGTTTTTTGCTTCCATTTCAAGGCTAACTCCACCAAAAAAATAAAAAACTGTAGGTCCCAAGGGGTGTAAGTGTAAGGTTTAGAAGGGGGGGTTGAATAAACCTTACCAAATTTTTGATTTAGTCCTTTTAAAAGTTCAGAGTTGATACTACACAGCTGTGTCCTTGGTGGACAGCCAATTTAGTTAATCAAGAGAGTTAGTCTCTCAAATGCACTCAACCGAGCCGTTGATGGAATAACTCACCGTTAAGTCTAAATTAACTCAATCGTGGTTTGTTTTATTGGAAGACTTAACACCCTTAAGTTTGGTTAAGTAGAGATTTAGAGCTTGATTTAGTACTTAGAGATTATCTAATGGATAGCAAATATGTCAAATGATTAAATAAATATGATGCAAGAATTAAAGTCTTGAAATGTAAATGACACAATAAGATTTTTATAGAGGTTCAAGATGGGGTAATTCTTCTACTCCTCTCTTCTCCAACTCCCGGAGGAATCCACTAGGTATTGATCAAGATATACAAAGTGGTAATAAATTCGTATCCGGATACAAGTCTTGATCACACAAACTGACTTGATCCTTTGGGACTCGATCCGAGACGCCTTGATCACTCACCGGCTTCTCGTGACGACTCACTTCTTCACAGGGCAAATGCCTTGCTACTACCACTTGCTCAAGCTCTTTGGATTTGATCACGAAGCCCTCCAAAAGCTAAAGACTTGGTTCGACCTTGAACCTTCCTACACTCCTTCGTGGAATGTAGACCCCTTGATTCTTGAATTTCCTCTTCAACCGATTGAAGTTATCTTTCCTTCACAGTGAGTGTTGGATTGATGTTCTTCGTAGTGTAGGCTTGAGGATTTAGCGTTTAATAACTTGAGAATATTTCAGGTTACTGATTCTAATAATTGCTTGAATGTTTGTGGTTCTCGTCACCGCTCTCGTAGTCATTCCTCGGCCTTTTATAGTGATCTTTCAAAAATCGCCCGTTGAAGAGATAGGCTTATTTTTGAAAGTCACTTGTGGTCGTTGGCTTGTCTTGTTACGATCCTTGGAATTGCCACTTCCTCGTATGAATTGTTCTCCAGACTTTCGTAGTTCGACACGGTGTAGTGCTTCCCATTGGTTTATTCCTTTTGCACGCTTCGGGTGAGCACTTCGAGAAAGGTAGCATGGAGATATTACTTGTTTAGGTAATTCTCTTGATTTACGTGCAACGGATCTTTTTGATTATCTCGACTTGACCGCATTTCCTTGCTTTCCCCAGGTGACTTAGAGTCGACTTCCAATCATCGATGACTCTTCCGTCACTTCAACTTGAGACTTGGCTTTTCTTGAGTTGACTTGACCGATACTTCACTCACCGCATCTCACTCGCTTCCTTGAAGAGAGTTCCGTCTTCTCTTCTTTGCCATACTCACTGTCTCGCAATGAGTCTTCCTTCTAGTCTCCATTGTCTTCTTGCATGTTTGGGCATAGTGACTTAACTCACCTTGACCAGCCCTATTTATTACAATGCGATTTACAACAAAAATTGGGGTGCCAACTTCCTATTCTAAGTTTTACATGGCATTCATCAAAATCTAAACAATAAATTTCCTAACAATTTCCCTCTTTTTGATGATGCCAAAACTTAAACCATTCAAAAATGTAAACAGCAAAGATACATACAGATAGTGTATTCACATAGAATGTATGCGTAGAATCAATCCTTTTATTGATCATAACATTCTTTTACACAATCACAAGGTGTATCGAGCAACCATTTGTCTACACAAAAAAATAAAGAGTTTATAGCTTTATTGCAGAAGACTTACATAGTATGTATTTACATAATAAAATACATGAAGGGGTGGACATCAACACTTCATCTCCTTAGATGTCTCCTTCTTTCATCTTGTTCAACATCTTCTGCTCTTCTTCTCTTTTTCTCATCGTCAGCCGCCTTCTTCTTCTTTTCATATGCCTTCCTGGCAGCTTCATCTCTTCTTAATCTCTCTTGTCTTTCCTCCCATAGCTGAGTTTGTCTCTTATTTTCTTCTTCTATTCTTTTCGCATACTCAGCATTACTTTTAGCCACTTGCAAATTGGCTACTTGGTCAAGACCAGCCCAAAGATCCCTCCTTTCTTGCCGGATCTACGTACTCAATGTTTTTGGGCGAGGCCTGGTCCAAACCTCTTCCTCCACCACCGCTTCTTCCTCTACCTGCAGGCGTGTATTGTATTTGGGTCTTCTTCTTTCCAAAGAGTGACCAAAAGAGTGATCCGGTAGTCTGTCACTGTCGCGCTTCTTCACATAACGTGAGACCCTTTTCCCAAGACAAGTCCTAAGCTTGAGCCATAGACATTTTTGCAAAGTATCCTTCGGATGCGGCGTTTTAAATTCATCAATCGATCTTGGCTCGGTCCCCGACATCGAGATGGCATAAGTGTCTCTCGCTCTTTGGAATGCCTCCATGTTGTTTCAAGATGTTCATAACTCGGGCATCCATTCTTCTTTCTACTTCCTCCATCCCTGCTTCAATTGTCTTTCTCTTTTGACCATAGATATAGCAGAGTGTTGGAGTGGCGAGTCATGGAGTTTGTCACTGATAATGTCACCGTGACAAGACTTTGTTGGGGGGTTTGTGCAATCATCAAGGTCACATCTTTCGATTCTTCCCCCTCAACGGACTTTCCTTTCTTTTGTTTTGACGCTTCCTCAGCTGTCTTTCCCTTTACAGTTGCTTCCTCCTTTTCAGCTTCAGATCTCTTTAGCGCTTTAAAGTATTCCTCTTCCCCCTTTTTGGCATCATCAAAGGAGAGAGGAACACCTGGAAACATACTGGCAAGCAGGAAGTCGAGCCTGCTGATAGTCAAGTTCTGTCTCGAGTCTGTTGCGGAGTATGCGGCACGAAATTCAGAGCGAGTAGCGTTGGACTCTGCTGAAATTAGCTTCATTTCAGCCATGAGAAGGCTGAATTTTCTATCCATATTTTCTTCCAGACGCTGGAGATCACTCTTATTTTGCTCACGCAGCAGCTTTATCTCGGCAGTGTGAGCTTCATGCATGTGCTCAATGTGTTCTCTCAATTTCGTTTTTGCATCAGCATTCTCAGCTCTCCATACCAGCAGCTTGTTGAACAATGTCCTGAAGTATCTAACTTGTTCCACACGCATTGTTTCTTGTTGTTGCCACCATTCCCGATCCCGATCAAGTTATGCCTCTCAAGTCGCAGCAGTAAGGTTGGCATCTCTGTTGTCCATCGCATGTCCATATAGGCCTGGTGCCTCTCCATCCGTTCAATTTCAGCAAATAATGCTTTGAACACCTCCCGAACTTCAATTTGTTTCTTCCGTTGCGGTGATGGCCATGCAGGCGTCAAAGTCAAAGTCATAGTCACCGAACGATGGTACTCCGACGGAATGACAGAGCTAGTCTGTGGAAGCGTGCGCGTTCGTTTTCTAATTCTTCAAGGAGGTCGGGTACCTCCGAGAGAAAGGAAATGATTCTACAAAGGAATCATCACGCCAACCGGGATTTGTTCAATGATGAGAGGTGCGCGTGAAGTTCCTTTTGAGTCGAAACTGCCGCAGCTTGGGAGCCTGTGCAGTGGACTCTGTTTCACCGGGGTCTTTTGTGAAGTGGACCCACTTGCCGAGCCTCACTGTCTCAACAACCTTCGTTGGTCTCACCGGTTTCTCCAATTGAGTAGACCGTCCTCGGCCTTATCGTGGCGTCATCGGACGATGATGAGATTTCCATTGGTGGCTCATCATCAAAATTGAAAGTTTGACGAGTAGTCTTGAGATCGAGACTTGCTCGTCCGGGAACATCCGCAGCCGAGTCTTTTGATCTGTCACGGGGATGACTCGGCTTCTTCGTCGCCTTCCGATCCCGGAGAAAGGTTACATCAGATTATCCTGGAATCATGAAGCGCGCTTATCTCCTTTTCGATGGATCAATGATAGCGGGAGGGATGTTCTCTACTTGACTTTTTTACCCCGGAAGTCTCAACCTCCCGTGGCCTTCATTACCTCCTGCAGCCTCGATCGCAATGAGGCTGACCTCCCTTTCGACAGTGTCACCGTCTTAGGGTCTTCTCGTGGTGGCATCCATTGAGTCTCAACCCCATGGATTGCACTTTCATCGCCAGTGTTAACTCCCGGGCTGTTCCTTCCTCGTGCCTCGACGCATCAAAGATCGTCATTAGCCTTGAGCGATTTGGCACCTCGAGACAGCCTCAATCGCCCGAGCTTCGTTGATGGCAACTTGCTGTTCGTTTTGTGTTTGTACTTTCTCCACTTCGCCTCCTAGATTCGTTGTGGAGTCATCCGCAGATTCTCCGACCTTGCCGCAGGTGGAGGGAGTTTCCCCTTAGTTGGCGCACCCCGAGTGACTTGGAATGGGGTCACTCGTCTCCAAACTCACGGCTGCTTTCTACCGAGTGTTCAGCCGTTGGGGCAGGTGGTAAGACACCTTCATTAGGGGTTGCTCAACCGGGGTCCCCACTAACCCGATTTCATCGCCAGTTCTTTAATTCCTTCTTCCGAGTGAGTGGGAAGTGGTGGCAAGAACAACGGTGGCGATTTGTTGAACCACTCCCATTGGATCAATTTCACCGTGTGTTTTGGAGGACTCTCTCCTGGTCCCTCCATCATGCTCTTCTCATGAAGAATTCGATTCATGCATTGCTCGTTGCATTTGCAACTCTTCTCGTGGGCAAAGGGTCCGATCCTCATCACTTTCTCGATAGAATATCGAAGTGAGAATGTGTATGTTCTGTGGTTCCAGTCTTGCCCTCTCTCTTGCCTCGCTTCCTCTCGCCTCTCCTTCTCCTTATCCTTGAAGATCTGCAAGATATCCGTGCGATTTCTTGATCCCAGGAAGTTCATTCCTCTTCTTGTTCGATAAACTCGGTCGTTGGAACTGCTCCTGGATCGACTCAATTTCCACTTCCTCCACTCACGCAGACGATTTTGGATGTCCGGGTAAGGTGGGGATAGGATCATCACATCACTATTATCTCTATCGCCTTCTTTTCTTGTGTCTCACCGTGCGAACTACAAACCGTGTCTTGATTTGCCTCTGCTCACGATCGCCTTCAAAGAGACTTAGTTGTTTCATCTATAATATCCGGAGACTCTACTTCTCCAAGAGCCTCCCAGATCTGCTCCACCGAGTGGTCGACTCACTGGGTTTCTCAAGCTCGGAGTGCTTGATGATTCTTCTTCGTCTCCTAGTTTGTACCAGGGATTTCTCGGTTCGAGACGCTTTCTTGAGTCTTGGGCGGCGGGGGCCGGTGGTGTTTTTTCTTCGAGGAGTGGCCGTCTTGGCTTATCGCCTCTCTTTTTGACGATCGGAGAAGGTATTTGAGAGTCCTTCTCGACCTGCTGCTCTTTGGCGGGAGACACGGCTGCAGGGGCAGTGATTCGGCTGCGAGGGGCGGGCGAGCAGTTTGACTTTCTTTCTTTGCACATAGAGCAAAGATCTTCTTAGCAAAATGCAGGGGCGCTTTTCTTCTTTGGTGGAGAGGAAACAATTGTATCTTCAGTGGTCACCGATTCCCCCTCACTCGTGTCGCCTCTCTTGGCGTAGGCTCTCTTCGTGCGCCCGAGAGGTTTGATCTCGAACATCCTCTTGTTTACATGGAATGCCTTTCCATGTCTAAGAGGGACTCCTTTCACCTCCATCACCGACCAATCACCAAGCCATATCCTAGAGATCCTCCAAATGCACCATCTTCCTTGAAGGATTTGTTCCTACATTCCGCGAGTCTGCTGTAGAGACAAACTCGGCCAGTTTATTTTCCTTTCTTCAATGATCGCACCATTACGATCAACTTTGCTTTTGATGATTGGTCAAAGTCGCCAAATTTGATGTCTATGCATTTGGCAACTATGTCCAACACTTGTGATAATCCTCCTTCAAAGCCTCTTGTTTGTTGTGTAAACTATTTTATCAAGATAGTCGGGCTTGGCTATTTCCTTCCAAGCGGAACCAGGTTTACATCAACCGTTGATTTCGATGCTCCTTCCGTCGGTAGTGAGCGGTGTTCACCAAATCCTTGCGAGATGATGAACTCCTTTCCGTGAACAGGATTTTGATCCCCTCATCATGAATCTCAGCGTTCACATAGAATTGTGCGACCTCCTCCACATAGGTCATTGGATATTCCAACGTCAGAAACGGTTTTAGCCCGGACGTTTCCAATTTCTCAGCAATTTTCTTCACTAGGGTGCTGAGTTCTAGGCCTTTGCTTATATTCCATAGGTCTTTGCTGATGGTTCACATTGTTCCAATCAACTTGGCTTGGATAATTTCAACCATTCCCATCATATGTGTTCCTTTCATAGAACTTCTGGGGCTTTTGGTAGCTCTGTTTCTTCTTTACAGAGTACTTCCTATTTGGAGTTTGCTGAGGAACTCAGCTGGATTTCCTCTCAGCTGTCCTCTCAGCACACTCATCTGGCTGTTTTTCTTTTCCTTTATAACCAAGGCCAGTTTGCTTGTGGTTGTGCTTTGGAATGGATGTGTGTGCGCTATTTGGAGTTTTGGATTTTTGAGATGCTTCATTACTTGAAGATCCTTTTTCCAAAATTACTTTTGGAGCTTGACTTGGTATAGAGGAATTAAATCCTAAGCCTGTCTTATCTCCACATTCTCTTTGGCTCATAATAAGATCATCCAAAGATTTAGATGCCTTAGTAAATGAGGCAATCACATTTTTGAGGTCATTTTCCCTCTTTTCTGTGGCAGCTATCTCTGCTATTAGCTTAGCATTTTCAACCTTTAAACTTTTATTCTCATCAGCTATGTGACTTAGAGTACTCAGCTCCTTAGTCAGCTGTGAGTTTTGACTTTTGAGTAGGCTGTTTTCCTCATTTAGTAGTGTGTGTGAGGATTTAATGTGTTCAAAGTCTTTCATCATTTTGCCTAATGAATCATAAAGATCAGTGGGTGATGAAGTGTGTGTGTCACAATCACTAGCACTAGAATCTGAGTGTGATGAGTTAGAATGTACCTCATCTTCTTGGTCAGGTTGGTCTTGTTCTTTGGCCATTAGACAGATCAAGGCTTCTTCTTCGTGAGTCACTTGAGTAGTCACCTTCACTACTCTCCGAGTCTCTGCCGTGTCTTTGACTTGATTTGTCTCGTGCTCTCGCAACCAAAGATTGCTTTTCCTTTCTTGTCTTCTTTCTCTCAAGACTTTTCTTTCTTCTTCATTTCTCGTATTTGTTGACTACAGGATATGGGCAATCAATAGCATAGTGACCAGGTTGCCCGCAATTCCAAAGATAAATTCTCAACCTTTGATCCTGCTCTTTCCGTCCCTTGGATTTTCACTCTTTGATACTCAACCTTTTGATGCTCGCTCTCTTTTGGGTGGCATATCTTCCTTGACTTGGAGGGAGCCGAGTGTCTTCCTCGGAGGATTCACCTTTGCTTCTTTTCTAATTCTTATTGAAGAACTTGTTAAACCTTTTAACCATCGTATGATCTCCTCTGGTCAATGACTTCTTTGACCTCAGCTCTTTTACCATCCTTAACTATTAGAGCAAAATGTTTGTTTTGGGCTGCGCTCTCTTCTAGGTCTTTTCTTCTCACCAAATTCGTAGGCTTTGAGATCCGAGAATAGCTCATGGTTGGATGTTTTTGATAGGTCCATGGAGTGTCTCGTAGGCCATGACTTTTATTTCCCACTCGTGAGAGACTTCTTAGAATCTTCATACACATTTCTTTCTCGTGTATATTCTTTTCCCAAGTGCGTATAGCTCATTGGTAATTTCGTAAACCGATCATCCAGTTGATCCAAGGTTTCTCCTGCAAGCATCTTAAAATTTTCAAATTTTTGTACAGCAACAGATAGTTTATTTTCCTTGATTTGCTCAGAGCCTTCACAAATTAAGGTTAGCTTATCCCAGATTTCTTTTGCCGTTTTGCATGATTTGACTTTGTTGAATATGGCTTTGTCCAAGGTTTTGTAAAGAATGTCCTTGGCCACGTTGTCCAAGTTATATCTTTTCCTGTCATCATTTGTCCATTCAACTCTTGGTTTTTCAACCATAGCTGGTCTGGGTGCAGCATCCTCTTCTTCTTCAGCTGCAGCAGCTCTCCTTGCAGCTGTGTTCACCTTTAAAATTTGGAGTGGCTCATATTCTATCACTATCCACATTTTATCGTGCAATGCTGATAGATGAGCCTGCATATGAATTTTCCAGTCATCAAATTCCTCAATAGTGAACATAGGGATGCGTGTCAAATTTGCTTCCATGATAATAGTTTTGCTAAATAAAGGAGTTTTGAAAGATCAAGTGCTAGAGCAAGCTTTGAAAAATTTGGAGATCTAGTTCAGTAACCAGTGCGGAAGGCTCAATGAACCAACCGCTCTGATACCACTTGTAGGTCCCAAGGGGTTGAAAGTAAGGTTTAGAAGGGGGGGTTGAATAAACCTTACCAACTTTTCGATTTAGTCCTTTTAAGACGTACAGAGTTAATACTTCACAGCTAAGTCCTTGATGGACAACTAAGTTAGTTGATCGTGAGTTAGCCACTCAACGACTGACCGAGCCGTTGATAGAATAACTCAAATTGCTTTTGACTAAAACTTAACTCGATCGTGATATGTTTTCAGCGAAGACTTAACACCCTTGAATCTTGGTTTAAGTTTGTTTTAATACTTGATTATAGCACTTTGTTAATTATCGATGGACAACAAATTTATCAAACAGATATCAAAATAATACGCATAATTAAAGTGTTGAAATGTAAGTGACACAATAAATTTTATAGAGGTTCAAGATGGGGTAATTCTTCTACTCCTCTCTTCTCCAACTCCCGGAGGAATCCACTAAGTATTGATCAATGTACAAAGTGGTTATCACCCGTATGCAAGTCTTGATCACACAAAGTGACTTGATCCTTTGGGACTCGATCCTGAGATGCCTTGGTCACACACAATTGGCTTCTCGTGCGACTCGCCTTCTTCACAGTAAGGCAGTTTGCTTTGCTACTACAGCCCACTTGCTCAAGCTTCTTGGATTTGATCACAAAGCCCTCCAAAACTTGAGACCGGTTCGACCTTGAACCTTTCTACAATCCTTTGTGGAATGTAGACCCTTGATTCTTCAAATGTTTCCCTTCAACTAATTGAAGTCGTCTTTCCTTCACAGTGAGTGTTGGATTGATTTCCTTCGTAATGTAGGCTTGAGGATTGAGCTTAATTGATTTGAGAATATTTCGAGTTACATATATTGCTTTCTTGCTTGTAATGGTTTTCTCGTAATCAAGGTAACCTTTTCTCAAATAGATTCCTCGACTTTTATAGTGTTCTTTTGAAAATTTGCCCGTTGAAGAGATAGGTTGATTTTCAAAAGACACTTGTGGTCGTTGGCTTGTCTTGTTGCAGTCCTTGGAATTGACATTTCCTCGTATGAATGAGTCTTCAACTTTTCGTAGTTCGACACAGTGCGAGCTTCCCATTGGTTTATTCCTTTTGCACGCTTCTCGGGATCGAGCACTTTAAGAAAGGTAGTATGGAAGTATTACTTGTTTAAGTAATTTTCTTGACTTACGTAACGGGATCCCTTTCGATTGTCTCGACTTGATCGCTTTTCCTTAATTCCCAGTGACTTTGAGTCGCCTTCCAATCATTGGATGACTCATCCGTCACTTCAACTTGAGACTTGGTTGTCTTGAGTTTACTTGACCGACACTTCACTCACCGCATCTCACCGCACCTTCAATCCGAGTTCCCCGTCTTCTCTTCTTTGCCACACTCGGTTGCCTCACAAAATGAGTCTTCCTTCTAGTCTCCAATTGACTTCTTGCATATTCGGCATAGCCGACTTAACTCAAATGACTCAAATTTATCTATTACAATGCAATTTACAACAAAAATAGGGTGCCAACTTTCTATTCTAAGTTTTACATGGCATTCATCAAAATCTAAAAATTAATTTCCCAACAATATCGCAATTAATGCGCCGTTCCAAGTATTAACTGATAAGCGACATGTGTCAGGGAAAGATGAGTTTTGGGATTTCCTCTTCCCCATTAAAAGCTCATGATTAACATTAAAGTTCAAATCCGACTTCAGAAATTCTTCTCTCGGAATTAAACTTGGGGTCCATTGATGACACCCGAGCCGAGCTGGCAGCAAATTGGTCCACGTAGCCGTTCAGCACATGGAAATATGGGACCCACAAGGCCAACACAAACTGAGCCGGTGACATCAACAACCGACCCTGATGATGTCATGAGTTGGGCTCGGTTACCCGAACCCAACTCATGATGGGAAATTTGAAGGATAACCATCCAGTTAAGAAAAGTTATGTATATCATTAACATGAGTAAGCTGACGGTTGTCAACATGCCGGCCAGATGAGTCGACAAGTGGCAAACACTTGGCCTGCATGCGTGCCCAGCAAAGGACAAGTGTCCCTTTTTAATTATTTAAGTGTTAAGTATAATAGTGGATATTAAAAGCCCACTAATTAGAGGGGTATAAAAAGGCCTCATTTAAGAGAAAAAAGACAAGGGAGAAAAATACCAAGCCAAAACACTTGTAACCAGAACGCTGTAAGAAAAACCGACCGGAACTTTCAGCTCGGAATTATATATTAAAAGGCAGAATTAGCCCTAAGATAAAGTTTATTCCCATTTCCACGTAACATATTTTTGCACTTTTTTGCTTGTTGACCGAAACGCACGTCAACAATAAAATCATTTCCTCCCATTTGTTACTTTAACCAATACAATAAACTAACCACAAAATATTTTGACTAATGGAAACTTAAGTTTAGCAATGGGAACAATAAATTCCTTTAAATAGTTGCGAAGACAGAATTAAATGGAACAAACCAGAACTACCATTATTAATTATTTTAGAGTGAGTCTCTTGTTAGACCATCTCATGGGTCTAAATTTGTGAGACGGAACCTAATGCCCAAACCCAAACCCAAATCCAAAAGCAAAAAGAAAAAAAACGTTGGAGCTCACAGACTACTCTCTATTTTTTTCTCTCTTCCCCACCCTCCCCTTATCGCACCACAACAACCGCGCCATTATCTCTGCCGCTGAACAATGAAAGTTAATTTATTTGGGCATCCCTTAGTCCAAATCTTTGTGGCCCTGACTATTAATTAGTTAATTTTTTAATTGTTTTTGTTAGGAAATTTATTGTTTAGATTTTGATGAATGCCATGTAAAACTTAGAATAGGAAGTTGGCACCCCAATTTTTGTTGTAAATCGCATTGTAATAAATAGGGCTGGTCAAGCCGAGTTAAGTCGGCTATGCCCAAACATGCAAGAAGACAACCGAGACTAGAAGGAAGACTCACTGCGAGACAGTGAGTATGGCAAAGAAGAGAAGACGGAACTCTATCAAGGAGCAAATGAGATGCAACTGAGTGAAGTATCGCCAAGTCAACTCAAGAAAAGCCAAGTCTCAAGTTGAAGTGATAGAAGCGTCATCCAATGATTGGAAGTCGACTTAAGTCACCTGGGAAAGCAAGGAAATGCAATAAGTCGAGATAATCAAAAAGATCCGTTGCCGTAAATCAAGAGAATTACCTAAACAAGTAATATCTCCATGCTACCTTTCTCGAAGTGCTCACCCCGAAGCATGCAAAAGGAATAAACCAATGGGAAGCACTACACCGTGTCGAACTCGAAAAGCTGAGAACAATTCATACGAGGAAGTGGCAATTCCAAGGATCAGAATAAGACAAGCCAACGACCACAAGTGACTTTCAAAAATAAGCCTATCTCTTCAACGGGCAGATTTTTGAAAGATCGAGATAAAAGGCCGAGGAATGACTGAGAGTAGGTGACCGAACCACAAACATTCAAGAAATTATTAGAATCAGAATCAAATATTCTCAAGTTATTAACGCTAAATCCTCAAGCCTACACTACGAAGAACATCAATCCAACACTCACCGTGAAGGAAAGATAACTTCAATCGCTGAAGAGGAAATTATCAAGAATCAAGGGGTCTACATTCCACGAAGGAGTGTAGGAAGGTTCAAGGTCGAACCAAGTCTTTAGCTTTTGGAGGGCTTCGTGATCAAATCCAAAGAGCTTGAGCAAGTGGGTCGTAGTAGCAAGCGCAAACCGCCGGTGAAGAAGCCGAGTCGCACGAGAAGCCGAGAAGCAGTGATCAAGGCGTCTCCAGATCGAGTCCCAAAGGATCAAGTCACCGTGATCAAGACTTGTATCCGGACTGCTACCACTTTGTATACCGATCAATACCTAGTGGATTCCTCCAGAGTTGGAGAAGAGAGGAGTAGAAGAATTACCCCATCTTCGAACCTCTATAAAAATCTTATTGTGTCATTTACATTTCAAAGACTTTAATTCTTGCATCATATTTATTTAATCACGACATATTTGCTATCCATTAGATAATCTCTAAGTACTAAATCAAGCTCTAAATCTCTACTTAACCAAACTTAAGGGTGTTAAGTCTTCCGAAAACAAACCACGCTTGAGTTAATTTAGACTTAACAAATGAGTTATTCCATCAACAGCTCGCCTTGAGTCCGTTGAGAGACTAACTCTACCGATTAACTAAATTGGATGTCCACCAAGGACACAAAATTGCAGTAGTATCAACTCGAACTTTTAAAAGGACTAAATCAAAAATTTGGTAAGGTTTATTCAACCCCCTCTTCTAAACCTTACACTTACACCCCTTGGGACCTACAAGTGGTATCGAGCGGTTGGTTCATTGAGCCTTCCGCACTGGTTATCAACTAGATCTCCAAACTTTTCAAAGTCCGCTTTAGTACTTAAATTTCCAAAACTCTTTTTATCATTAAAATTTATTATCATGGAAGCAAATTTGACACGCATCCCTATGTTCACAATTGAAGAATTTGATGATTGAAAATTCGTATGCGGTGCTCATCTATCAAAGATTACATGATGAGATGTGGATAGTGATAGAGGATGGCCACGCAAATCTTAAAGGTGAACACAAATGTAAGAAGAGTCATGAATCAAGGTGAAGAGGATGTTGCTCCCGCATCACCATGGTTGAAAACCAAGAACGAATGGACAAATGATGACAGAAAAGATACAACCGGACAATGTAGCCAAGGACATCCTTTACAAAACCTTGACAAAGCCATGTTCAATAAAGTCAAATCATGCAAAACGGCTAAAGAAATCTGGGACAAGTTAACATTGATTTGTGAAGGCTCGTGAGCAAATTAAAGAAAACAAATTATCAAGGATCGTATTTAAATTTGAGAACTTCAAAATGATCTCAGGAGAAAACCTGGATCAACCGGATGCTCGGTTCACGTAAATCACCAAGGAGCTATCCGCACTTGGTAAGGAGTATACACAAAGGAAATGTGTATGAAGATTCTAAAAGTCTCCCAAATTGAATGGGAAATGAAGGTCATGGCACTAAGACATTCCATGGACCTATCGAAAACCTCCAACCATGAACTATTCTCGGATCTCAAAGCCTACGAATTTGAGCCGAGAAGAAAAGATCGTGAAGAGACAGCTTGTACCCAAAATACCGCTTAATTGTTAAGGATGGAAAGAGAGCCGAGGTCAAAGAAGTCATTGATCCGTAAGAATAGCCCGATAGTTAAAAGGTTCAACAAGTTCTTCAATAAGAACTACAAGAGAGGCAAGGGCGAATCTTCCAGAAGACACTCACCTCCTCCAAGTCAAGGGAAGATAGGCCAACCAAGAGAACAAATCATCAAAAGTCAATATCAAAGGGACAATCCAAGAATGGAAAGAGCTGATCAAAAGATTGAATATCTATGCTGAACCGTAGGCAACCAGTCACTATGCCATTGATCGCCCATATCCTGTAGTCAACAAATACAGAATGAAGAAGAAAGAAAGGTCTTCGTGAGAAAGAAGACAAGAAAAGAAAAAGGCAATGATGGTCAGCAGAGATCGGCGAGACAAACAAGTCAAGAGAGACACCGATTCGCAGAGCAAAGTGAAGCCGACTACTCAAGTGACTCAAGAAGAAGCCCTGATCCGCTTGATGGCCAAGAACAAGATCAACCCGACCAAGAAGATGAGGTACACTCTAACTCATCAAACTCGCATTCCAAAGATAGTGACCGTGACACACACACTTCATCACCCACTGATCTTTATGATTCATTAGGCAAAATGATGAAAGATTTTGAACACATTAAATCCTCACACACACTACTAAATGAGGAAAACAAATTTACCAAGAGCCAAAACTCACAAAATGACTAAGGAGCCGAGAACTCTAAGTCAAATAGCTTATGAGAATGAAAGTTTAAAGGCTGAAAAAGCCAAGCTAATAGCAGAAATTGCTGCCATAGAAAAGAGGGAGAATGACCTCAAAAATGTTATTGCCTCATGTTAGAGAAAATCTTACCGCAAGCTTACGATGTCAAGTTTTAGTATAGGTTTTGAAAGTAGGGTTATCGTCTCCACAGGGATTGTTATCGAATTTTATACTAAGTACTATAATTAAAATAGCTTAATTCTATCTAGAAATCGAAAAGAGATGGATTGTTTATTAAACTAAAAATTAAACTAAGAATTGGTTCAGACAAATTATCAAACACGTAGAAAATGAATTCTAGAGGGTTGATTTCACCTAGTTATCCCCTATGTTCTCAATCCAGTTTATAAATCACAAGTTATTAATCTATAAACCAATATTCCTACCGTTTATCACTTCCTCTCTCGAGTGCCAAGTGATTCTAGGTTTCAATTTCTGATTTCGATATTTCTATAAAAATCATAAATTAAACCCTAAATGCGCTCAATGATATTCTATCACAAAGCTTCAAAAGATTCATAAATCTCTCGATTCTATGAAACCCTAGGTTGTGCTATTCTATGGCCGGCGTCAATTACCTCTCTCGAAAGGCCAAATCAAACACGCCAAACAATCTAAATTATTGATCGATAATCCAGATGCAATCAAATCAAATAACACAAATAGATTAATAAATATGCGAATTTCATAAACTAGAAATCAAAACATAGGTTCAAACGTAAGTTACATCAATCCCCTAGAAATATGGATTTAGCTCATGTTGGATGTACAAAAATTCATGAAGAAATAATTATACATCGATAGGGTTCAACAAAGATGCTAGAAAAATAATTTGGAATGATTAAGGAAGGAATCTTCTCTGTTTCGGTAAAGGTAGATGCCTTCAATCTCGTCCCGAACTCTTTCTCCTTGCTCAAAATCGTCCCTTGTGCTCTCCAAAATGTCCAACCCCCGTTTGTCCGTTCCTTGTTCTATTTATAGGCTTAAAACCCTAAAAACTCCGTCCAAAAAGGCCCAAAATACGTTCGTGCCCAAACGCACGCGGCTTGTGGCAGCCGGCTTAGAAATGGCGCCATTGCCACCTCTCCCCAAGCCAACGCTGGGCCGCAGTCATGGTTGTTGAAGCGCTGCAATCGCCAAGTGTCCACCCACTCATAAGGCCGCAATAAGGCTACGTCGCAGCCGCAGCGCCCTGTCCTCAAATGTCAGACCAATTTGGAAGCCCGCATCACGCGCGCTGGGTTTTAGCCATGCTAGGCCGATCTTGCTCGATATATTTCCGCTTTTTAGCTCCCATAATGCGATCTTCACCACCCAAACACGTTTTTTAATCGCTTTTAACCGGGCCGCTATCAAGATCAGTCCCGATTCTCGAACGACAACTAATGACACAAACTCGACTCAAACGACACTAAAATACCCGAAAAACAACGCAAAATCCTCGCCAGAGTACTCAATACGTTGGTATAAAAACCAACTTAACAAATACCCCCAAACTTAGACGCTTGCTTGTCCTCAAGCAATTACAGACTCTAATAAAAACGACAAACATGAAGGAAAACAAAATGAAGACGACAGACTAACAAACCAATCACAAACTTCACAACCAAACTCATTCGTCAAATTTCGCTTTTACTATCAATCAAGCACGTATTTTCACAATGTGATCATGAAGGTGGAATGTTCATGCCAACTCCGTTTCATTATCCAGATAGACTCACGCAATCAAGTGTTTTCAAAATGATCCACTTTTTGAATATAGAGATGAGATGTTTACCGGACTCCATAGGCTTGTCTTTCACACTAATCTCCACTAATGTAGGCTAATGTAACACAAGGATCAATAGGACTTTTAAAGCTTGTAATGTGGGCTTAGGGTAAGGTAGGAAAATATAGGAAAAAGTGGCTCAAATTACCCAAACACACAATTAGCACTTCGAATCATCAATTAGCCCTACCCTTCACTTTTTGACATCCCCAATGTTTATGAACCTTCAATCCGCTGATTTTTCTCTTTTTTTTTTCTTTTTTTTTTCCCAGAACCCCTAAACTTATTCTTTTGCGTACATGGGGTTTCATATTTTATTTTCTCGGGCAACTTCATTCAATTAAATTCACACCCTTCTCATTATACCCTCATCAACTTCCAATATTTTTCTATACTTTGTGTGTATGAGTGATGGGTAATTAGGATATTCACATTTAGGCTCTGGGTATTCGATGGTTTGCCAAAGAAACGGGTTTATACGGCTCAAAGGGGAACACTAGGGAAAATATAATACAAAGGTAGGCATTTAGGCTCTGCTTATTCAAAGATGGCCTAAATCACTTCCTTAATGTTACTTCACCTAGATTTCGCCTCGACTAGTGATCGACAAGTTCTAGAATCCGTGGGATCATAAAGGAAACACTCAATCGCATAATTCATCCCCAAATAAATCAACAGAGTTAAGCACATACATGGAATTAATGGAAAGAAGATCAAATCATAGTTCAAACACATGCTCTTTTTGACCGTTCAACTCATATTCAACAAATTCACTTAGTCATGCAGGTTTCACGCTTTATAAACGACATTCCGACTCGACTCTAGACTTTTTTTTTTTTTTTTTTTTTTACTCAAGACTCGACTCAAGAATAAAAATAGACACTGATTCAAGAATAAAAAAATAGACTACACCCCCCAAACTTAAAACGACATGGTCCCCATGGAGAGGTGAGAAAAGTACTTTCCTCGATAATCGGGACTAAGACTCCTCATCCGAGTCGTGTGGCGGAATGTAGGTGGCACCGGCGGCGGTGGTGTAGGGAAGGGAAACCGAGGATGTGATCGCTTACATAAATCGCGCAAAACCCTGGCCACGCTCATTCTCATACTTTGTCAGCCGAACTCGCCAAGGCCGCTCTTCTTGAAAGGCTACGGCTAAACGACGATGTGCTCGCCGCAACTCCCGCAATCGTAGGTAATATGCATGCATCGGGTCGCCCCGAAATGCGGAAGGGTGGGACCGCCTCAGAGCCGAAGAGGAAGTACCCGCGGCATGATGGGAATGAGATGGTGCGTCGGTTCAGCAGCAGCAGAAGATCGTGCAAGCGGCGGGTGCGATCATGGTCTATAATGTACCCTTCGCCCGAGGATCGTGACACCATCAAGAGTGTCCTCGTAGGCTACATGGTGGCCGAATCAATTGGCGCCTTAGGGCGCCTAAGGGCTCATTCTTCTCTAACACAATACCTTCGCCTGCACTCCAAGCCGCAATCGAGCCGCATGCACATGCCCCGCATTTTTGTGGCGAATAGCTTGATGAATAGATTCTCGCGATAATCATCACAAGGCCGAATCGATGCCGTGTATAATAGCATATAACAACCGCACGGGCGGCGTGACATCACCGAGATGGTCTGGTCGGCATCAAGTTCGCAAAGAAAGTGGTACCATGCACGACCATAACGACTCGTGTCGTGTGAGAAAAAACCATCGCACCCCCACCTTCGCGGTCAAAGGCGGCATTCAATCGGGCCGAAGAGAGCATGGACAATCATATCTAAATCCGCCGCCAACAAGAAAATGTGGTATGGGCTATGGTCAATCATGGGTAAAGAATAATACTCTCGAATATCCGCTAGGGTGTAAGTGATCCGCCGCCACGTAGATAAACATTCGTTGGGTCCTCATCTGGGGTCACCGGCATTGGCATAGAATTCCTTGACAAGTTTCGGTGCAAATGGCGGGGTGGTGCACACAACTTTTGCCACGGGCGCTCCCGGATCATGCGGCATGAGATGACCATCCTGTGGTCCCTTGGAAGCCCCGCCGCATTGATTCGCCGAGTCATTAGTTTGCCAAAAAATATCTCCTGTGCGGCTTGGCTAACAAATCTTTCTGTGTCGTAGTCCGCCGAGGTAGATGCCTTTGCTTTGCCCTTACCCTTCCTAGTCCTTACCATGACGATCACCTAGCAAAATAAACACACAAACACAACACGTGAAACATAAAACTCGGTGAGGATGAATAATCAACAAGCAAGGTGGTTAGAAAAATGCACCCGAGCGTATGAATTAGCTACATTTCGAGATTACAAGTAATATCATGCAAGATGGCACTTCTACAATGTCAAAATCTCAATGGGGCATTTTAACAAACACCTTGTGTGCATGAAATTGGGAGAAAATGATGAACGCAATTTTAGTATAATCCAATCCCAAAAATTTCACACCCAAACCTAGTTCTAACATGCTCAAGCTCAACACAATCACAACACAATTCAATATTCAACATATAAAGCTCAACCCACCCAATGCCTTAGCACAAATGAAAGAATTTGGGGATAACCTTGGGGTGGGGTTTTGGAAGCAAGTAACTTACCAATTGATGAGTGGTGAGGATGAGTGTGATGTGTGGTGTGCTAGAGTGGTTCCTTGTAGAGAGGAGAGGAGATTTTCGTGAGTTATGGTGAAAATGGCCCTATACCCGTCGAGTTGAGAGGGAGGGATGCGTATTGGTGTGTTTAAAAAAAACTGAGACCTGGACGTTTTGTACAAAAATTCGACCGTCGACAAGTAGTCACGCCCGGATTAGCTGCAGTCAGCGCCACACATGCTCGCCGCTGTTGTTTTGTGGGGGCGCACAAGGGCAGCTTTGCCAAAGGCGGGCGCTGCACATTTTTTTCCTTTTTTTCATTTTTTTTTTTTAAATTATATTTATTAAACTCACACGCTGCAAAGAAAGTTGTTCGGCCCGAGCCGTCCGTGTTTATCACCAAAACTCATCCGCACGCACAAATAAAATAAAAGAGTCGGGTGTGATGCAACTTGTTACACCTAGAATGCAAAAACAAAAACAACTACTAAACTAAATTAAAACTAAGAAAGCAATAAAAGGGGCTTGGGTTGCCTCCCAGGAAGCGCTAAGTTTACGCTTCACCGTACTATGTCGATTATCCTCAAGTTGGGGCTCCACAGGCATGTGATCCACATTTCCCTTAGAAACTTCCCAACCTCCAATGTCTTCAAAGAATATTCCCAACCATCTGCTTACCATCCTTTAATTCAAATTTTAGCCTATTGGTTGGATGGATGGTGAATACAACTTTCTCTTGATTTAACCGCAATGTTAGCTCCCCCGTTTCTACATCGATCAAAGCCCTTGCTGTGGCTAAAAATGGCCGCCCAAAGATTATAGGTATTTTCTTCTCCTCGTTCGCGTCCAACACTACAAAATCCATAGGAAAAACAAATTTATTAATTCTTACCAATACGTCTTCAATGATTCCCCACGGATAGGCGATGGATCGATCAAACCGCAAAGTGATGTTGGACGGCTTCACCTCACCGAGCCCATACTTCGTCACATCAGCTAGAGATATCAGATTCACACTGGATCCAAGATCACAAAGTGGTTTCTCAAAGCAAACTCCTCCAATAGTACAAGGAATAGTGAAACTCCCTGGATCCTTCATTTTCTGAGGTAGTTTACTCTGGACTATTGCACTACACTCTTCTGTCAGATAGACAGTTTCAAATTCTTCCAACTTCATTTTCTTGGATTCCACTGGTTTCGCATAAATAGGTGATTTTTCGGGAGCAGGCTGAATTTTTGCTTCCTTTTCCGCGTAAATTGCATTGCAGTGCTCTCTCGGATTAACCTCTCAGTATCACTTGGGAACTTTCCCTTTTGCTGCAATGAATTCACGGCTGTAGCCAACTGACCCATTTGTGTCTCGATCGACCTAATATGCGTCTCCATTGTGCTCATCTTAGTATTCAGACCATCAATCTGCGCCTCACTCCTATTCATTCGATTCCTGGTCTCTCCGATGAATGATCCGAGCATCTCCTCTAGCGATCGCTTCTTTTCACCTCCGAGTGCATTGAACTGGATGGGTTTGGATAACCCGGAGGTGGATTCAATACGTTCCTGTTGTTGCTATAAGAGAGATTCTCATGATTGCAAAGTCCCAGGTGGTAGTGAGTTGGTAATGAATTACCTCGGTTATTAAAATCCCGATTATTCACATAATTGACTTGCTCGGCCTCGTGAGTGGCCGCGTGAACGGCGCGGGTGGGAGTGCGCTTGTTGTGGTGTGCTACCGTATTCATGATTGCCAATTGCTTTGTCGACTCGAGATTTGAGCCGCCAAAGCCGACATTGTATCCAACTCAAGAACACCGCAACCGGCTTCTGCTTGTCCTTGTCCTCTCGGAGGGCCATTGATAGCTGTTTGTGGCCATTTCTTCAAGTAAAAGTAAGGCCTCAGTCGGTGTTTTAGCCATCAATGTACCTCCTGATGCCGCATCTAGTATCGTCCTCGTATGCCCATTCAGCCCATTGTAAAAATATCAACCTCTCTGCTAGTCCGCATATCCATGTCAGGCATCTCCTCAACAGATCTTTAAATCGCTCCCAAGCTTCATATAACGGCTCAAAATCAACTGCTTGGAACCGGGCGATCTCGCTCTTCGCTTGGAGTGTCTTTGGGAGGGAAGAATTTTGCTAAAAACTTTGAGTCGATCATCCTACTCGTAATACTCCTGTGGGCGAACGTCAGAACCACCGCCTGGCCTTATCCCGAAGTGAGAACGGAAAAAGCCTCAACCGAATGGCCTCATCACCACACCATTCATCTTAATGGTGTCGCAAATCTCCAAGAATGTGGCCGATGTGTATTCGGATCATCCACTGGACTCCCCCAAATCGATTCTCGCTGAACCATGCTTATGAGGCCCTTGTTTCAATTCGAAATTATTTGCATTAATGGGCTGGCGCACAATTCCGAGTAATTCTCGTTCACGGCGGGCGTAGTAATCCCGGATTGCCCTTTCTCGTGCATCAAAGTTGTGGTGGCATATTCGCAACCCAATTTCCGTTATTCTCATTATCTACGACGCCTGCCATTACTCGATTCTCGCGCTCGCTTGCTGCTCTTATTGCTCGGCGTCCGCTCAATTTCTCGGATCAAAAGGAAGCAAATTAGTATTTTCGAATCTCGCATAAACAAATAAATCAATGAGAAATACGAAATTATAACTCCTAAACTAGTCTAGATTAGTATTAAGACTACTTGGTAATAGTATTAGTTTAAAATAGGATAAAACAATCCCCGGCAACGGCGCCAAAAACTTGTTAGAGAAAATCTTACCGCAAGCTTACGGTGTCAAGTTTTAGTATAGGTTTTGAAAGTAGGGTTATCGTCTCCACAGGGATTGTTATTGAATTTTATACTAAGTACTATAATTAAAATAGCTTAATTCTATCTAGAAATCGAAAAGAGATGGATTGTTTATTAAACTAAAAATTAAACTAAGAATTGGTTCTGCATAAATTATCAAACACGTAGAAAATGAATTCTAGAGGGTTGATTTCACCTAGTTATCCCCTATGTTCTCAATCCAGTTTATAAATCACAAGTTATTAATCTATAAACCAATATTCCTACCGTTTATCACTTCCTCTCTCGAGTGCCAAGTGATTCTAGGTTTCAATTTCTGATTTCGATATTTCTATAAAAATCATAAATTAAACCCTAATGCGCTCAATGAATATTCTATCACAGGCTTCAAAAGATTCATAAATCTCGATTCTATGAAACCCTAGGTTGTGCTATTCTATGGCCAGCGTCAATTACCTCTCTCGAGCGTCAAATCAAACACGCCAAACAATCTAAATTATTGATCGATAATCCGATGCAATCAAATCAAATAGCACAAATAGATTAATAAATATGCGAATTTCATAAACTAGAAATCAAAACATAGGTTCAAACGTAAGTTACATCAATCCCCTAGAAATATGGATTTAGCTCATGTTGGATGTACAAAAATTCATGAAGAAATAATTATACATCGATAGGGTTCAACAAAGATGCTAGAAAAATAATTTGGAATGATTAAGGAAGGAATCTTCTCTGTTTCCGTAAGGTAGATGCCTTCAATCTCGTCCCGAACTCTTTCTCCTTGCTCAAAATCGTCCCTTGTGCTCTCCAAAATGTCCAACCCCTGTTTGTCCGTTCTTGTTCTATTTATAGGCTTAAAACCCTAAAAACTCCGTCCAAAAAGGCCCAAAAATACGTTCAGCCCAAACGCACGCTGGCCGCAATCAGCTAGAAATGGCGCTACTGGCCGCGCGCCTCTCCCTGCCAACGCCAAGGGCCGCAGCAGCTTGTTGTTGCGCCGCAGCGCGCCCGTTGTCGCCCATCGCCGCTGGCCGCAGGCTGCAAGCCGTGCAGCTGCAGCGCCGTCCTCAAACGCTGTACCAATTTTCGACCCCCGCATCATGGTGCGGGGTTTTGCGCCATGGCGCTGATCTTGCTCGATATATTTCCGCTTTTTAGCTCCCATAATGCGATCTTCACCACCCAAACACGTTTTTAATCGTTTTTAACCAGTTTCGGCTATCAAGATCAGTCCCGATTCTCGAACGACAACTAATGACACAAACTCGACTCAAACGACACTAAAATACCCGAAAACAACGCAAAATCCTCGTCTAGAGTACTCAATACGTTGGTATAAAAACCAACTTAACACCTCATTCACTAAGGCATCTAAATCATTGGATGATCTTATTATGAGTCAAAGAGAATGTGGAGACAAGACAGGCCTAGGATTTAATTCCTCTGTGCTATGTCAAACTCTAAAAGTAATTTTGGAAAAAGGATCTTCAAGCAATGAAGAGTCTAAAAAATCCAAAACTCCAAATGTTGCACACACATTCACTCCAAAGCACAATTACAAGCAAACTGGCCTTGGTTATAAAGGAAAAGGAAAACGGCCAGTTGAGTGCGCTGAAAGGACAGCTGAGAAGAGATTCAACAGTTCCTCAAAGAAACTCCAAACAGTAAAATACTCTGAAAGAAGAAGCAGAGCTACCAAAACCCTTAAAATCTATAAAAGAAATACATATGATGGGAATGGTAGAAAATATCCAAGCCAAGCCGATTGGAATGATGTGAACTATCAAAGATAGACTTATGGAATATAAGCCCAAATGGCAAAGGCCTAGAACTCAGCAAAAAGGCCATTCCAAAAGTATAAGAGTTTTCATCAAGACACATATGCACCTAGGCACTACACTCGTAGACACCACAATTACCCAAAGAAGGCGATTGCTAAAACATATACACAGCATACAGACAAAAGAGACAAACTGTATGAACCTAAAATCCCTGCAATTTGCCAAGATTAATTATGATTATGGCACTCGATAGATGGCAACCCCTTAGTAGTCAAATCATTTGGCTATAAGTTGGTTGGATCATCTTACAACTCTAACCCCTCAGACCCGCACAAGTATGGGTACCTAAAACTTAATTTCCTTGATTGCAGTTCAAGGAATAACCGAAAGTGCCAAGGAACCTGGTACATGGATAGTGGTCGTTTCCGACATATGACAAAAAAACAAGAAAAATCTGTCAAAATTCAAGGAAGTTAAGGGAGCAAAAGTCATATTTGGAGGAAATGAAGCTCCAGGTGAAATAAGAGGCATTGGATCCATCAAGAGGAATGGATTAGAAATCACGATGTTGCATATGTTGAAGGACTTAACTTCAACTTGCTAAGCATCACCAACTCGCGACAAGAGCTATAATGTTGGATTTAACATGGGTATATGCCAAATCAAGGATACTCAATCTAATGAAGTTGTGTTGCAAGGATGCGCATAAAAGAACATGTATGTAGTAGATTGGTCAACCGCTACACCCAAGACTGTCTACTAGCAAAGAGCACAAATGAATCAAGTTGGTTGTGGCACAAAAAGCCGAGTCACCCGAATTTCAAAATGATTAACAAGCTTGCAAGAAGTAATCTTGTGGAAGGACTTCCGCACTCGATATACAAGAAGGAGAGTATATGTGATGCATGTCGAAGGAAAACAAATCAAATCATCATTCAAAGAAAAGACATGCCCATCTTCAACAAGAATATTGCATCTCTACATATGGATCTATTTGGCCCAAAGGGAACCAAATAGCATAAGTGGAAAGAAATACACCTTGGTGGTAGTAGATGACTACTCAAGATATACATGGACAATATTCATGTGTAAGAAGAAAGAAACTCTACGTAAACTACCACATCCGATGAAGAGGATTCAAAATGAGAAGAGCCAAACCATTATCAAAATAAGATCGTATTGAGGAACCGAGTTTGTCAATGGAATAATAACTCGATTTGTATTGAAAATGGTATTGGTCATGAACTATCTCATGCAGAAGGACTCCACAAAATGAGAATGGAGTTGCGAAGAAGAAACGAACTCTCAAAGAAGCGAAGGACCATGTTAGTCAAGCGGGGTTACCAAAAAGATTTTGGGCTGAAGCAATCAACACAACTTTTGCTACACTCAAAAGATGTATGATAAATGACAAACCGACAAAGACTCCCTATGAGATTTGGACCGGAAGAAAACCAAATGTTGCATATTTTAGAATATTTGGATGTAAATGTTTCATCCACAACAATGGCAAAGACAATCTAAAGGCCTTCGATGCTAAAGCCGATGAAGGTATCTTCTTGGGATACTCAAGAGAGCAAAGCCTACAGAGTACTCAACAAAAGGACTATGGTTGCGAAGAATCCATTCATGTGGTATTCGATGAGCCAAATGTAAATGGAGAAGACATTGAAGAGTCACCGATAAGTCAATCATCCAACCATACGAGAAGAGTCCCTATCTTTGTCAAGCCGGAATTTATAAACTCGAGAAGAAGATGAGATAGTCAATCTCAAAAATGTACCGAAAATTTGCAAAATAAGTGATTACGAGAGAGCCGATCAAAGCAACACCGCTAGACGATCAACCTACTAACTTGCTTCAACCGGATGTAAGATGGTCGAAAGACCATCCACCGAACTTGTCATTGGAGATATAAGAGAAGGTGTCAAAACAAGATCCGAACTCAACAAGAAGCTATGTTCACATGATTTATCTCGCAAATAGAGCCCAAAGATGTGTTACAAGCATTGGATGACACACATTGGATTCAAGCTATGCAAGAAGAGTCAATCGCTTGAAAGAAATAAAGTATGGGAATTAGTTCAAAGACCCACACATCAAAACGTTATTGGTACTAAATGGGTGTTCGTAAACAAGATGAACGAGGAAGGTTCTGTGGGTAAGAAACAAAGCAAGACTAGTAGCCAAAGGATATTGCCAAGAAGAAGGAATAGATTTTGATGAAACATTTGCTCTCGTAGCAAGATTGGAAGCAATAAGGATGTTTCTTGCCTATGCAACTCACAAGAATTTCATTGTATATCAAATGGATGTAAAAAGTGCATTCCTAAATGGTTTATTGGAAGAAGAAGTGTATGTTGAACAACCTCCAGGATTTGAGCAGATTTACTCTTGGAGATAAGGTATACAAACTCAAGAAAGCTCTGTATGGATTGAAACAGCACCCGTGAGCATGGTATGATACCTTGTCACAATTTCTAATCGAGAATGGATTCACAAAAGGAAAAGTAGATAGAACACTTTTCGAATTCAAGACAAGAAGAGTATACTTGCTTGTTCAAATATATGTGGATGACATCATTTTTGGATCCACAAACAAAGAGTCAGTGTGAAAAATTTTCAACACTCATGCAAAGTAAATTTGAAATGAGCATGATGGGAGAACGACATTCTTCCTTGACTCCAAGTGAAACAATCAAGGATGGAACCTTCATAAGACAAACAAAATACACCAGAGATTTAATGAAGAAATTTGGTATGGAGGAGAAGTCTTCCGTGAAAATACCAATGAATACATCACCAAAATGGACATGGATGCGGATGGCAAGCCTCAGATCAAACAAGATACTGAGCACTTATCGATCATTGCTCTATCTCACAAAGGCTAGACATCACCTTTCTTTGTAGGTGTATGTGCAAGATTTCAATCGCTCCAAAAGAGAGCCATATGACAAAGCACTAAGAGAATCTTGAGATACTTGAAAGGAAGCCAAGAAGTTGGCTTATGGTATCCAAAGGAAGGTGGATTCAAGCTAATTGGCTATTCGGACTACGACTATCTTTGGATGCAGAGTTGACAGAAGAGCACCTCGGCACATGTCAAATGCTAGAAACAAAGCTGATTTCCCTGGTTTAGCAAGAAGCAAAATTCAATAGCCACCTCTACAATTGACAGAATACATAGTCAGGGGGCAAAAGTTAGCCCAAGTCCTATGGATGAGACAAAGAATGAGAGACTATGAAGTTGAAGAAAAGAAATTCCAATTATGTGTGATAACACAAGTGCAATTGCAATCACTCAAAATCCTGTGTTGCACTCAAGAACAAAGCATATCAAGTCGATATCACTTCATAAGAGATCATGTGGAAAAGAAGGACATCATCTTGAATATATCTCAACCGATAAACAATTGGCTGACATCTTCACAAAACCATTATGTGAGTCAAGATTTGAAGAACTCAAGCAAGAGTTAGGGTTAATTGAGCTGAAATGACACTCGGAAGAATCAAAGAAAAGAAATGGAACACGAAAAAGGAAAAAGAGTCAACTCACAAATCAGCCTAAGTAAATCACCAGACGGAAAGACAACTATACCAAGTCACCGACAACCGAGTCACAAAGAGAATCGTGAGAAGAATAGTTAAACCAAATGGGGGTAAAAGTTGAGTCATTTATGAACAAAGTGACAAAAACGCAATGTTTGACTAAGCGGGAATGTTTTTAAGAATTACGTCAAAGATAATTATGACGCGTACAGCAAAAGCTGCACACCAAGCTTATGATTGGATATAAATGCTGCCGCATTAAATACGAGACATTAAATGCTAAATCGGGCGTGCAACATCTAAGCCGTTGATTTCGATCACATTTCAAAAACCACCCGCACGTCCTTTCATAAACCATACTTAAGCTTTCTTTCTTTTCTCTCTCATATTACCAAAACCGTTCATTTCTCTCCGAAGCAAAGGCAAAATTCTCTCAAAACCCTATCTATCTTCAAATCAACCTCTAAGTTTTCTTCGGTGAAATCCTGAAAAATGGCACCAACCTATGATTTTGTCAAGTTAGGAAAGCAAATCCACACCGGGTCTACTGTGGATTTCGATGGCATGGTGAAACAGGGGCCAAAGGCCATTCCAAAGGCTTAAGAGCTATCATCAGCATACGTATGCACCCAAACACTACACACAGAGGTATCACAGCTATCCAAACAAAGCAATTGCTAAAACACATACACAGGCATACAGACAAAAGAGACAGTTGTATGAACTTGGAACCCCCAAGCAATTTGCCAAAATTAATTATGATTATGGCACTGATAGATGGCAACCTCTTAGAGTCAAATCATTTGGCTATAGGTTGGTTGGATCATCTTATAATACTAACCCTTCAGACCTGGAGACAAGTATGGGTACCTAAAACCTAATTTCCTTGATTGCAGGTTCAAGGAGCAAACAGTGCCAAGGAACCTGGTACATGGATAGTGGTCTGCTTCCCGGATAATGACAGAAACAAGAAAAATCTGTCAAAATTCAAGGAGGTTAGAGGTGCAAAAGTCATATTTGGAGGAAATGAAGCTCCAGGAGAAATAAGAGGCATTGATCCATCAAGAAAAATGGATTAGAAATCACGATGTTGCATATGTTGAAGGACTCAACTTCAATCGCTAAGTATCACCAACTCGCGTGACAAGGGCTATAATGTTGGATTCAATATGGGTATATGCCAAATCAAGGACACTGAATCTAATGAAGTAGTATTGCAAGGATGCGATAAAAGAACATGTATGTGGTAGATTGGTCAATCGCAACACCAAGCACTTGTCTCATAGCAAAGAGCACAAAATTGAATCAAGTTGGCCGTGGTACAAGAAGCCGAGTCACTTGAACTTCAAAACAATTAACAAGCTTGCAAGGAGCAATCTTGTGGAAGGACTTCGCATTCGAAGAATAAGAAGGATAGTGTATGTGATGCATGTCGGATGGGAAAGCGGTCAAATCATCATTCAAAGAAAAGACACGTCCATCTTCAACGAGAATATTGCACCGCTACATATGGATCTATTTGGTCCAAATTGAACCAGCTAGCATAAGTGGAAAGAAATACATCTTGGTGGTAGTAGATGACTACTCAAGATACACATGGAAAATTTTCATGTGTAAGAAGAAAGAAACCCTGCAGAAACTACCACAACTGATGAAGAGAATCCAAAATGAGAAGAGTCAAACCATTATCAAAATAAGATCCTCGATGAGGAACCAATTTGTCAATGGTATAATAACTTAGTATTGTGTTGAAAACGGTATTGGTCATGAATTATCTACAAAGAAGAACTCCACAAAGAATGGAGTTGCGAAAGAAGGAACAGAACTATCAAAGAAGCAAGAAGGACCATGTTAGTCAAGCAGGTCGCTAAAAGATTTTGGGTCAAGCAATAAACACAAAGATGCTATACTCAAAATAGATGCATGATAAACAGACAGACGACAAAGACTCCCTATGAGATTTGGACAGGGAGAAAGCCAAGTGTTGCATATTTTAGAATATTTGGATGCAAATGCTTCATCCATAACAATGACAAAGACAATTTAAAGGCTTTTGATGCTAAAGCTGATGAAGGTATCTTTTTGGGATACTCAGCTGAAAGCAAAGCCTACAGAGTGCTCAACAAGAGGACAATGGTTACAGAAGAATCCATCCATGTGGTATTTGATGAGCCCAATGTAAATGGAGAAGACATTGAAGAGTCAGCCGATAAGTGAATCACCTACCATGCGAAGATTCCCTATGTTGAAATCAAGCCGAATATAAACCCGCATGAAGATGAGATAGCCGAGTCTCAAAGACACCGGGAAATATGTAGCAAAGTGATGATGAGAGAGCTGATCAAAATAACACAAACAAAGACGATCGAATCCAAATAACTTACACCAACTCGATGTAAGGTGGCTGAGAGATCATCCACCAGAACTAATCATTGGAGATGTAAGAGAAGGTGTGAAAACCAGATCCAGAACTCAACAAGAAGCTATGTTCACTTGTTTTATCTCACAAATAGAGCCAAAAGATGTGTCACAAGCATTGGATGACACACATTAGATTCAAGCCATGCAAGAAGAGCTGAATCAGTTTGAAAGAAACAAAGTGTGGGAATTGGTTCAAAGACCTATTCATCAAAATGTTATTGGCACTAAATGGATGTTCAGAAATAAGATGAATGAGGAAGGTTCTATGGCAAGAAACAAAGCAAGATTGGTAGCCAAAGGGTATTGCCAAGAAGAAGGGATAGATTTTGATGAAACATTTGCTCATGTGGCAAGATTGGAAGCCATAAGGATGTTTCTTGCCTATGCAGCTCACAAGAACTTCATTGTATATCAAATGGATGTGAAGAGCGCATTCCTCAACGGTTTATTGGAAGAAGAAGTGTATGTTGAACAACCTCCAGGATTTGAGCAGAAGACTCTTGGAGATAAAGTATACAAACTCAAGAAAGCTTTATATGGATTGAAACAGGCACCCAGAGCATGGTATTATACATTATCACAATTCCTGACTGAGAACGGATTCACAAAAGGCAAAGTGGATAGAACACTCTTCAGAATTCAAGATGGGAAGAGTATACTGCTTGTTCAAATATATGTGGATGATATTATTTTTGGATCCACAAACAAAGAGCTGTGTGATAAATTCTCAAATCTCATGCAAAGCAAATTTGAAATGAGCATGATGGGAGAGCGACATTCTTCCTGAACTCCAAGTAAAACAAAAGGATGGAACCTTCATAAGTCGACTAAACTAAATACACCAGAGATTTAATGAAGAAATTTGGTATGGAAGAGAAGTCTTCTGTGAAAATACCAATGAATACATCAGTCAAAATGGATATGGATGCAGATGGCAAGCCTGTGGATCAAACAAGTTACAGAGCACTTATTGGATCATTGCTCTATCTCATAGCAAGTAGGCCAGACATCACCTTTGTTGTAGGTGTATGTGCAAGATTTCAATCTGCTCCAAAAGAAAGCCACATGACTGCAGCCAAGAGAATCTTGAGATATTTGAAAGGAAGCCAAGAAGTTGGCTTATGGTATCCAAAGGAAGGTGGATTCAAGCTAATTGGGTATTCAGACTCTGACTATGCTGGATGTAGAGTTGACAGGAAGAGTACGTCAGGTACATGTCAAATGCTTGGAAATAGGTTAATTTCCTGGTTTAGCAAGAAGCAAAATTCAATAGCTACCTCCACAAAATGAAGCGAATACATAGTGCAAGGCAATGTTGTAGCCCAAGTCTTATGGATGAGACAAAGAAAGAGAGACTATGAAGTTGAAGAAAAGGAAATTCCAATTATGTGTGATAACACAAGTGCAATTGCAATCACTCAAAATCCTGTGTTGCACTCAAGAACAAAGCACATTGATGTCAGATATCACTTCATAAGAGATCATGTAGAAAGGAAGGACATCACCTTGGAATATATCTCAACCGATAAGAAGTTAAGATATATTCACAAAAACCATTATGTGAATCAAGATTTGAAGAACTCAAACATGAATTAGGGTTAATTGAGCTGAGTTGACACTCAGAAGACTCAAAGAAAAGAGATGGAACATGAAAAGATGAAAAAGAGCTGAACTCCTGAATCAGCTAAGTGAATCACCAGATCGAGAATCACCAGATCGAGTTAGGCGACGGTGAGTGCCTATGTGCAAAAAGAAGAAGAGTTAAATCGCCTAAGGAGTAAGTCAAACATTTATGAGCAAAGTGACAAAAACACAATGTTTTTACCAACGGGAATGTTTTTAAGAATGGCGTCAAAGATAATTATGACGTGTACAAAAAAAAGTCGCATATCGAGCTTATGATTGGATATAAATGCTTTTGCCGCATTAAATGCGAAAAATTAAATGTTAATCGCGCGGCAAAATCGAGCCGTTGATCTTGATCAAATTTCAAAACCATATGCACGCCCTTTCATAACCCATACATATACCATTTCTTCCGATTTTCTCTCACTTTACCAAAATCTGTTTCATCTCTCTCAAGAGCAAAGAAAGCATTTTTACTCTTAAGACCCTACAAATCTTCAAAGCCTATTTTTCATTGTTTAGTTCGGTAAATCTTCGAGAAATGGCATCTACGCATTTACTTCATCAAGTTGGGAAAGCAAATCCACGGGGGGATCTAATGTGGATTTCGACATGATCAAACAAGGGTCGACGAAACCCTTGTGAAGAAAATAGCAGAGAAGTTGGAGAAATCAGAACTAAAACCCTTTTTGTCGATGAAGTTTCAGATGACCTACGTGGAGGAGGTCGCACAGTTCTATGTGAACGCTAAAGTTCACGATGAGGGCATCAAGTCCTCTGTTCACGGGAAAGACTTCACCATAACGCCAAGGATTTGGCGTAACATTATTTGTTGCCGCGAATGAGTGCCGAGATTTATGAAGCTAATATTAACTTGGTTGTTGCGTGGAAGAAGTAGCCAAACCCGAATGTGCTGTGAAGGTTGTCTACACAAATGACAAGAAGTCATTGAAGGAGGACTACCACAAACTCCCGGACATTGTTGCCAAATGCATAGACATCAAATTTGGAAGCTTTAACCACCGTCCAAAACTAAGCCGATTGTAATGGCCGCGATCATTGAAGAGAAAGAAGGTGAACTCGGTTGAGTTCGTATACAGCTGACTCTGCCAGAATATTGGGAATAAATCCTTCAAGGAGGATAGTTCGTTTGGAGGATCCCTGGGGTATGGCCTGGTGTTTGGCCAGATGATGGAAGTTAAAGGAGTCCCTCTTCGACATGGAAAGGCGTTCCATGTAAACAAGAAAATATTCCGGTCTAACCTTTCTGGAGCACAGAAGAGAGCTTACGCCAAGAGGGTCGATCGAGTGAGGGGAATCACTGCCCTCAAGAAACAGTTGTCTCCTCCTCTCCCCCAGAAGAAGTTTGCCCTGCACAAAGAAGATCATTGCCCCTGCAAAGAAAAAGAAAACAAAAGATGCACTCCGCCCTGCGCAAGTCACCCGCCCCAGACGCAGCCGAGAAGGAACCTCAAATACCTTCTCCGATTATCAAGAAAATGAGGACTGATAAGCCGAGATGGCCAGCTCCTCAGAAAAAGATAACAGCACTGGCCCCCGCCGCCCAGGACTCAGAAGAAACCGTATCCGAGCCAAAAATCCCTCGGTAAGGACTAAAGAAGACTCTTCAAGCGTTCCGAGTTTGAGAAATCGGGCCGAGTCGACCACTCAACAAATAGATACCTGAGACTCGCTATTGGTGAAGTAGAGTCTCCGTAAATTGTAGATGAAATGCCAAATCTGCAAGCCGATCAAAGAGGCAAACCGAGACACATTGTTGTCGCCGAATAATGAGACACAAGAATGGCGGAGAAAGCAAACTCTCCCGCTGACAGGTTGTATCACCTCCGCAATGCACGCCGAGGTGTCGGCAAAGAAAGTCTCGCTACCCTCAATTCCTCTACATGAAGGTCGGCGAGGAGAATGACGATGATCTCGATGATATTGTCTCCACCTTATCCGGACATTCAAAATCGTCTCATGAGAATGGAGGAAGTGGAAGCTAAGTCGATCAAGGGAACAGTTCCAAAGGCCAGAGTTCATTGAAGAAGAAGAGGAACTGATGAACTTTCTTGGACTTACAACAGTGGTCCAAGCTCTTGATGAAGAAAACTGTTTGGATATTCTAAAAATCTTTAAAGAGGAGGAGCAGAAAAGATTGGCGTAAGGGTGAGGCACGCGAGAAAGCCAATATATGTCCTTTCACTGACCATCGATCACTCCCACCCTCGCCGATGTTCTCTCCGGAGTGATGATGATCTCGACCTCCCGCCGCAATGTGAAGAATTGGAAATGCAAAGCCATGCAGAATCCAGGATCTTACATGAGCAAAAGCGATGGAAGGACCAGGGGAATCTTCCAAATCACAAAGAGATTGATCCTATGGGAGTGGTGCGCAAATTGCAACCGTTGTTGCCGCCACCACTTCCCCGCTCACTCGGAAGAAGGTGTTAAGGGAACTGGCGATGAAACTGGGAATGTGGGGACCCCAATCGAGCCAACCCCTAATGAAGGTGTCTTACCACCTGCCCCAACGGCTCGAATACACAAAGGTCCGGAGACGAGTGACCCCATTCCAAGTCACTCACCAAGTGTGCCACCAGGGGAAAACTCCTCCACTGCAAAGGTCGGAGGATGTTTGCAGCTGACTCCACAACGAATCTTGGAGGCGAAGTGGAGAAGGAACAACAAATGGATACACAAGTTGTCATCGACGAGTCTCGGCGAGTTGAGACTGTCTCACTGAAGTGCCAACGGCTCGCACCAATGACGCGCTGATGCGATGCGCGAGGCACAGATAGAATCGCCCGGGAGTTAACACTGGGCAATGAAAGTGCAATCCATGGAGTTGAGACTCGAGTGGATGCCACCTTAGAAGACCCCAAGATAGCTGACATTGTCGAAGGGACTGTCCAAGGCCTCGCTGCAGTTGAGATTGCAGGAGGTAATGAAGGCCAACGGGAGGTTGAGACTTCCCTCGGTAAAGAGACCGGCACGAACATCCCTCCTACTATCATTGATCCATCCTCAAAAGGAAATAAGTGCTCTTCACGATTCCCAAGACAATCCCGATGTAACCTTCCGGGATCCGGGGTGAAGATGAAGCCGAGTCATCCCCTATTGCCGATCCAAAAGACTCAAATTGAGGATGTTCTCCCAAGCACGCGAAAAATCGACCTTAAGGCTACTCGCCAAACCTTTAATTTTGATGATGAGCCACCCATGCAAATCTCATCATCGTCCCGACGACTCTTGATATGGCCGAGACCGCCAACTCATATGGAAAAACCAAAGAGACCGACGAAGCCGTTGAGACAAATGAGCTGAGGCTCGGCCCGGGGTCAACTCCACAACATGTACCACAAACAAACAGTCAATCGCAGCTCCCCCCTGCCGTCAGAAGCAGATCGACTCCACCGAACTTCACGAGCACAAGTTATCATTGAGCGATTCACGTTGCCCGTGATGATCCGTAGCAAGGCATCCGCCTGCGTGAAAAAGCCGTCAGCGAGAAGCCACTGTGTGACCAAGGCATCTCCAGATCGAGACCCAAAGGATCAAGTCACTTATGTGATCAAGACTTGCATCCGACCGATAACCACTTTGTACATTGATCAATACTTAGTGGATTCCTCCAGGAGTTGGAGAAGAGAGGAGTAGAAGAATTACCCCATCTTCGAACCTCTATAAAATTTATTGTGTCACTTATATTTCATCACTTTAATTATTGCGTATTAATTTGATATCTGCTGATAAATTTGCTGTCCATCTGATAATTAACAAAGTGCTATAATCAAGTATTAAAACAAACTTAAACCAAGATTCAAGGGTGTTAAGTCTTCCAAAAAACATATCACAATCGAGTTAAGTTTTAGTCAAAACAATGAGTTATTCTATCAACAACTCAATCGAGTCTATTGAGTGGCTAACTCACGATCAACTAACTTAGTCATTGTCCATCAAGGACATAGCCGAAGTATTAACTCGTCGCCTTAAAAGGACTAAATCGAAAAGTTGGTAAGGTTTATTCAACCCCCTTCTAAACCTTACATTCACACCCCTTGGGACCTACAGGTATCATAATGACGGACACGTGGCAGTTCTTAGTTGGACCAACTTCGCGCGGGAGTCAAAGAGGTGGGACAAGTGTGTCAGCGGAACGTGGAGACGTGACGATTCTGATGTTTCTGACGGCTTTTGAGATTGAAAGGACACGTTTCTTTTGAGTTGGTGTCCCAGTTTTCGAGGGAATTTAACCTATAAATACCCCTTTCGTCCTTCATTCTATACTTTTGCATCTTCACCTTTCCGAGCGCACTACCCGAGAACGAGCACTTTTCGGTCGGTCTTTAGGGTTCGTGAGACTTCGAACTTAGGTATTTTTCTAAAAACTTTCCTTCATTCTCTCTTTTTTCAAATAGATGTCTTCCTATGAAGACAAATGAGTCAGTCAGCTATTACTGATGTGGAGGTAGAAATTGAAGACCCCCTTCAACCTTCTGCTTTTTCCCCTTCGCCAAGAATCGCATCCCCAAGTCCAAGTGTTGTTCGATTTCAAGTTCGAATCACACTCCTCCCGTGAGACTCGTTAGAGCGACGCATACAATCTCCAATCCTATGGTCTGCGGTGATCAAGCGAGAGGGCATTGTTTATAAGCTCGGGTTAGTGCCTAAGATTTCAGGGAAGAAACCCCAAATTCAAAACCCGAAATCATCAAAGAAGAAGAAGAAAGGATGAATCCTAAAGAGCACGAACATGAGGAGCGGATAGATGAGCCTTCCGAGGGCTAGAGAGCTGCGAGGCCCCTAGGGCCTGTAGGTCATCGCCACGGAGATGGCAGGCGGGGAAGTGGTCCCCGGCTGCGCGTAGAGGCTGGGTGGAGGCCCTGTGACCTGAACGACTACCCCATCATGCCGATCCCCAGTAGCTAGCTCTTCATCGGAAGTACAAAGCTTCGCGGGAATAGATTTACGGCCAAACGGTACGGGAGTGTCCAAGATCCGCTGGAGAGGTGCATGGCTATACACACTCCCAGCCTCATATATGGGCTGCGTTTTCGACTGCCGCTAATGCTTACGCGGTGGTTTCGCAAGTGGGGTCTTCCCCTGTCGTAGGTGCACCCCCTAACTTGGGGCCGAATCATTGGGCTGCTGGTGTTATTTCACCTGGAAGGGTATCCACCCCCAAAATTTGCGGAAATAAATGAACTGTTCATCTGGAAGGCGACCCCTGCAACGTCGAGCGGGGGCAACCATCTGGATGGTACTAGGTGCACACCAGACCCGGATACCCAGACGGGCTGGTTGAAGGCCTTCCACAATCCTTAAAGGAGTGGAAGGACAAATGGCTTTGGGTAAGTGGCGAGTGGCAAACTCGGCGTCGAACTAAGAGACGATCCGCCTCCTCCTTCGACTTCACTTTTAATTTCGGTAAGTACACTTCATTTTTCCTCTGTGTTTTTTTTTTATGGCTCATCTGACCTTAACTCTTTGCTTTGTCCAGAAAATCGGCCCTCCGCTGGCCCACTATCGGCCACTTTTGTTCGACGGCTGGAGAATATCCAGGCTGTGGGTGCGAGAGATAGGCGGATTGAGAGGCTGGCCACCGAGGTTCGTCTGGATACGGCCGGCTTGCGGTCCGCTTTGCCTGCTGACCCCGAGGCCGAAGAGGTGGCCGTGGGACGAGCGGCGGTGGTAGAAGAGGAGACCGGGCGAGCCTTAGTGGAGCCCACCGCGAGAGAGGGGGACCCCAGAACATGAAGAATGTACTTTGTGCAGAGAGAGCAAAGCGAGCCGTCCCCAATAGCGGCTAGTCTTCCGGGCATGGCGGACTAGAGCGGCCGTGGATCAGCCCGTTGATACAGAGGCGATTGAAGGGAGAGATTCGGGGCGGGAAGTGCCTGCCGACGAGTCCCCGGCGATGGAGCCCCCACTCCGAAGGAAGAGGGAGGTAATTGTAATCGAAGAGCCTGGATAGACCGATAGAACCGGGCCAACCCCGCAAGCGCCTAATGTGCAGATCCCAACAGGTGGGTTTCCGAGAACTTTCTCGGATGATTTCGGTCGAGAGGGCCACTTCATGCCGCCAAATCCTGAGAGGGATGAAATGTGTGACGGGATGGCCAGGATGCGGCCTCAATGGTTTGTGGAGTTCGCCCGGTGCTCCACGCCATCGACGAGCAGTGAAAACTTGTCGATTGTGGCGTCTTTGCGCAGAGACGTGGGCTGCACGGACATGGACCCGCGGCATTGAGCGATTCTCGCTGGAGGTCGGTGGAAAGAGAAGGCCCAGTATGTGATGGGGCTATCCGGGCGCATCACCGGGATCCTTTGGCACATGATCGGGAAATGGAGGAGCTGGAAAGGCGCCATCGAGATCTGCAAGAGGCTCACGCTCTCTGCCAAGGGGTACAGGAGTATTTGAAAACCCAAGCAGAGGAGGCCGCGGCCAGGGTTAACACTGAGAGGGAAGCTACTGTAAAGGCCGAGGCCGAGCGGGATCAAGCCCGTAAGGCTGAGGAAGAGCTCCGTGCCAAGGTCATCGAGTTGGAGCGTGCAGCCATTGCCCAGGCAGAAGAGATGGAGAGGCATGTAGCTAGGGCGTGCAGAGAGGCAGAGGAGGCTGCTCATAAGCAAATTGAGGAGGCTCGTATAGATGTCGTCCAAGTTTACAAGGACTCCGTGGAGTACGCCTTTATGTTGACTTGCGGTCATGCCACCAAGATTGCGTAAATCCCGGGGATCTTAAGGTCGGCAGACAGCTTGTAGCTCGAGGAGGATCTTGCTCTCTTAGATGCCGACCTCGATGCCCTTCGCCCTCGTTTTGCTGAGGCCGCTGGTAACCAAGGTTCGCCTCCTCCAAATGAATAAGAAGTTGCCTCTAGCGGGCCTGTTGAGATTCCGCCTCCTGCCGAGGCTTGATACTTTTTTATCCTTTCTTGTTTTGGAGTTTTTGTCTTTGCCTTTTGATAGGTTAGTTGGCTTGAGCCTTTGAATGTAATGGCTCCTACCCTTTGTAAGTATTTTTGATGTTGGAATAAAATTTCTTTTCACTCACCTGTGTATGTATTTGAATTTGCGCCAAGTATTGTGCTCGTCCTTCCTTTGTGTTGTATGGCTTTTGTTTTATCTGCCTTTTTTATTTTTCTAAGTATGGGGCTCGGTTTTTAGTGCCCCACTGGCACAAGTAATGGGATTTAACTGCCTGTGTTTATTAAGTTTTATGCTCGGAGCTTAAGTTGAGTCTCTGTTTTTAGGGTAGGTCCGCTTTTCATGAGCCTCCTTTATCGACGTGCAAGGGCGTGCACCAGAGACAAGCAATGGGCCGGTTTTTGGCCGAGGTGATCGAAACGACGCTTGATCTTAGCCGAGGTGATTAAAAATTGTTCCCCCTTTGAGAGAGCTCACAGAATATCAGATGAAAGAATAAATCCTCAGAATTGCATCTGAGTCATAAACTGAGTTTTTATTGATAAAGTACCTTTTAAGGTATATTACATTCCATGGGTGTTCAAACTTTTTCCCACTCAAGTATTCCAACTCATATGCCCCGTTTGACAAGACCTTACTGACCCGAAACGGACCTTCCCATGCTCGGTTTTTAGCGGGTCGGGCTCGACTCCCGTTATTCTCTTTAGACGAGATCGCCGATCCGGAACTTCCTTTCCTTCACTTTTGAAAGAGTTATAGTACTTCTCACTTCTTGGTTTATATACAACATTTCTCATTTCGATCGTGATCTCTTCTCCTCCAATAGGTCCAATTTACTCAGTGCGGCATCATTATTTTCCCTGAACAATTTGCAACTCTAAAGGTAGGGGATCCGATTTCAACAGAATGATAGCCTGCGTACCATAGGCCAAAGAGAAGGGTGTCTCCCCTGTGGCGCTCGGTGTGTTGTTCTATACGACCATAAGACGCCGGGCAGCTCCTCGCCAATTGCCTTTAGACTCCTCCAACCTTGCCTTCAAAGTATACTTGATTTTTGTTCACCGCCGACCGCCCATAAGATTGCGGGTGGTACGGGGTCGAAAAATGATTTTTGATATGAAACCCTTCGCAAAAATTTCGAAACCTCCGGTTATCGGATTGTTTCCCATTATCCGTGACAATTGGGTGCGGTATCCCAAATCTACAGATAATGGACTTCCATATAAAATTAACGATCTTTTCCTCATCTATCTTTGCTAGAGGTTCCGCCTCGGCCCATTTTGTGAAATAATCCACTGCCACAATGGCATACTTCACGCCCCATTTGCCAGTAGGGAGTGGACCAATGAGGTCCATTCCCCATTTGGCAAATGGCCACGGACTAAATATGGAAGTAAGCTGCTCAGGGTTATATCTGACCTGTGGCGCAAATCTTTGGCACCGTTCACATTTTTTGACGAGGTCAGTTGCATCCCTTTTTAGGGACGGCCAGTAGTATCCTTGTCATATCAGTTTGTAAGCCAGTGTTTGGCCCCCGGCGTGATTTCCCCATATTCCCTCGTGTACCTCCCGAGTGCATAATCAGACTGCTTCGGACAAGATCAAGGAGTGGGACGAGTACCCACGTTTGTATAGGGCACGCCGCTATCCCGGTGTGAACCAAGCGGCCTGAAGAGTTCGAAGGTTCTAGCTCGCCTTGTCTTCCCAATAACCCCTTTTTCTAAATAATTGGATGATAGAGTCATCCGGTCACTCGGCTGCTTCACTAGCATGTATCTTTTGCGTATGAAGTGACGGGGCAGCCAGCTGGGTGATGGTGACATCCGCAATCGCCTCGGTCCCCGTACTGGAGGCTAACTGAGCCAAAGCATCTGCTTGCATATTTTCTGTTCGGGGAATATGCATAATTTCCGTTTTAAAATGTGATAATTTTTCCTTGACCAAGTCCAGATATCGAGCAATTTTCTGCTCTTTTGCCTCGTAATCTCTGTTGATCTGATGGACGACCAACTGTGAATCGGTGTGTACCAACAGTCGTTTGAGTCCCATTGATGCTGCCACTTCTAGTCCCGCCAGGAGTACTTCGTATTCGGCTTCGTTGTTAGTCGCTGGGAACTGGAACCGCATGGCCGAGCAGTAGCACTTATGTTTTGGATCGATTATCACGATCCCGCCCCCTGCTCAGCTTGCGGTGGAAGATCCATCAACGAACAACTTCCATTCTTGATCTTCAATCACCTGCAGCTGGATGAAGGGTGTAAACTCAGCTACGAAGTCCGCTAAGGCTTGTCCTTGATGGTTGTACGTGGTTCGTACAAAATGTCAAACTGGCTGAGCTCGACTGCCTACTTGATCATCCGACCTGAGGTATCTGGTTGGTGTAACATTTGCTTTAATGGATAGTTGGTCAAGACCACGATCTTGTGCTCCAGGAAGTACGGACGAAGTTTCCGAGCTGAAATGATTAGTGAGTAGGTCAGTTTCTCCATAAAGGGTATCGGCTCGGCGTCGTCGCGATCTTGACTCGTATAATAAATGGGATGTTGGATAGAGTTATCCAACCTGATCAGTACCGAACTGACGGCATATTTAGAGACCGCCAAATATAAATACAAGTCTTCACCCCGAGTAGGTTTTTGTAGCAAAGGTATGGAGGTCAAATGCTATTTGAGTGACTCAAAGGCAAGTTGCGCTTGCTCGGTCCATTCAAAGTTCTTATTTTTCTTTATAATTTCAAAGAATGGTTTGCAATTGTTCGTGGACCATGAGATGAACCGATTAAGGGCGGCTAATCGGCCTATTAAGCTTTGTACTCTTTTGATTGAATTAGGGGGTTCAAGATCAATGATGGTTTTTATTTTATCTGGGTTAGCTTTGATCCCCCTTTGGCTAACCATATATCCCAAAAATTTACCCGAGCCGACCCCAAAAGTGCATTTTCTCGGGTTTAACATCATCTTATACTCTCTCAAAACAGCAAACATTTTATTAAGATCATTAAGATGATCGGATATATACAAAGATTTCACCAACATATCGTCCACATAAACTTCCATAGTACGACCTATCATTTACTCAAACATTTTATTGACTAACCTCTGATAGGTCGCTCCGGCATTCTTCAACCCAAAGGGCATCATCCTGTAGCAGTAGACGCCGCGAGCAGAGAAAAACGATGTGTTCTCCTCGTCATCCGGATGCATTCGTATCTGGTTGTAGCCCGAGTACGCATCCATGAAACTCATCAGCTCATGTCCGGTCATGGCATCTACCATGTAATCGATATTAGACAGGGGATAACTATCCTTAGGGCATGCCTTATTGAGGTCGGTGAAATCCACACAAAGGCGCCATTGGCCATTGCTTTACTTCACTAACACGGGGTTGGCCCCCCATCGAGGATAGAGGGCCTCCCTGATAAATTCATTGTCCAGCAATTTATTGACCTCGGGCTCTAGGGCGACCTGCCTATCGGGGCCGAGTTTGCGCCTTTTCGATAATCGCGAACGTTAGGTCAATATTAAGACGATGACAAGCGTGTTTAGGATCAATTCCTGGCATGTCGGAGTGTGTCCATGCAAAGATATCGAGATTACTTCCCAGAAATTCAATCAACTCTGTCCGAAATGGCTCTTGGAGGTCGTGGCCAATGCGTAATTGGTGTCCTCCATTCTGCCCACCAATGTCGACCGTGTCGACCTGCTCAACTAGTTCCGCATATTTTCTCTTCTTACTCTGCCCTTCTTTTTTCTGTAGGGGCAGCTCGTCTTTAGTCGCCGGTTCTTTTCCCGGCTCCACCTCTTTCATTCCATCCTCCACCATCGGTTCCTTTCCAGGTCGCCTACCTGGATCATTTTCTGAAATAATCTTTTCTACCCGCTCGGGTTCATTCTCCTCCGGGTCGTCCTTTACCGTCCTGCTGGTTTCACCTCATTCTACCACATTAATCTCCACTGGTCGGAGTTTGAGAGAGCACTCCCGCGACTCCCTCTGGTTCCCCTTATGGATGGCTTCTCCATCCGGGGTCGGAAACTTCACGCAAAAGTGATAAATTGAAACGGCCGCCTTCAAATGATAAAGTAACGGCCTTCCAATAATCACATTATACTCCGAGTCAGCATTGATGATTTTGAATGTGGTGATGATGGTTTGCTTATGCAATCCCTGTCCCATTTGGATGGGCAGGTCAACCTCCCCGAGCGTGATTATTCTCCCTCCGCCAAAACCCAGAATATTGTCATTGCATGGACGAATATAACTATCGTCCACGTTTAACGTCCTAAAAGCTCGAACGTAGATCACCGATGAGTAGCTCCCTGAGTCGATCAAAATCCTATGGACTGGGATGCCCAGGATCGGTGCGGTAATGACCAGGGGGTCAGAGTGTGGGTGGACCACCTGGTCAGCATCAACGTCCGAAAAGACGAAACGGCCTGTTGGTTGGCCTTCTCTGATCTCGGCTACCCAAACTTGCCTTTCCGCATAGGCAGCTTGCCTGACGTCGGCTTTCCTTTTTCTATTTGAACGGCTATCCTCAGCCGCATTAGTATTGATTCTATTTACACCAGACATCATTAGGATCTCCCTACCTTGATTTTCATTCGGTGGCAGTGGTAAGGAGCCGGATTCACCAATCGCTCCGGGTTCACATATGGAGTAAGTGCCGCTGGGGGCGAACTCATGGACGTATCTTCAAACCGCCCCTTCAATGATGCGCATGATTTCCTAATAAGGTCCCTTTGATTCATCGAAGATCATGGCCTATCGATTTATGATAGGCACAATACCGTCACAAGATTCACTTTGGCGGCTGCTTCGAGCCTTAAAGGCCGAGTGGCAACAAATTTAGACCCTATATCTCATTCCAAATTATCAAGGAGTGTGGGTCAAGGTACTCTTCAACAAGAAGAACTTCGCTCGCACTTCCCAGCGAGCCTTATATCCGTGGTTGGGTTCTCCGAGAACGGCCTCAATCCCGATCCCGACCTCGGCGGGTTCTTTCTTCCCATCCTTCTTTACGCCCACGCCTTACTTGTCGGTGTTGACTTGCCATAGCCTCCTCCGCGCGCAGATGTAGCGTTACGCGCGGATCACAAATTCCTGATACGAGGTCTCCCCCGATTCATGGATAGAGTAATTAAACCATGTCTCGAGGGCGAGCCCAGCCATGGCAGCAATCAGAATGGCATCGTCTGACACTGGCTCCATTTCTCGAACTTGTTTGTTGAACCGAGCGATATAACTTTTTAAGGACTCATTATTTCCCTGTTTGATATTTACAAGGAAATCCTTTGGTGCAGCTCGGACTTTACAGGTGAGAAAATGTGCCGTGAATGCGGGGGCCAGGTTAACCCAGGATCGAATGGACCCTTGCGGCAGGGTCCTAAACCAACGATGGGCTCGGTCGCCCAACGTCAACGGAAATGCCCTACAGAGAATGGCATCGTTGGGGTTGTACAGTTCCATCCACGCTAAGTACTTGTGGATGTGCGTTGTGGGGTCGGTCTCACCGTTGTATAGACCGACCTGTGGGATTTTGAGCTTTGGCAGCAACGGTGTTGATAAGATACTAGCAGCGAAAGGTGATATAATTGAAGGCTGGCTAGATACCTAATACAGCCTCTAAAACTGGTCATTTTTGGGACCATCCTCTAGTTCGTTCAACCTGCGGCGAAGGCGCTGAATTTCTGCCTCCCGTTCCAATAGCAGGATAGGACCTTGAGTTTGATGGGCCCTCCCCGGTTCTCTTTCATCTGGAAACCAGAGCCTAGAGCTTATTGATCGAGGAGGGTGAAGAGGATTGTCCCCTAGTCGCCCTGCAAACACAGAGCGGGCGCGGCGGTGGCGTGTAGGCTTCGGCTACGATTCTGCCACACGGCTCTGTTCCTCGTTGTCATCACGTGGTCGTCTCGTCATGACGACGGCCGTCTTTCGTGGATCTTAGCCTCCCTCGCCTTCATTATGGGGAGGCACAGGGGCTTACGGATTTATATTAATATTTAGTGGGGGGTTGAGTGGGTGAGTATTTACAGGAGGTGGAGGAGGTGCTTGCGAATTGGTGGTGGCAAGCGTTTGAGAAATAAGTTGATTCATCTGCTGCACAAACGTAGGATTGGCAATCAATTGGGCCAAAGGGAGTAACGTTGTGCTCCCCGCGATTGGGAACGCGTTTTGGCCATTTGTAGTTTGGCCGGTTTGATTATTTAGGTGTTGTTCCTCGTTTAAACGGGCATTTCGTGACTGCTGACTCATCCTGTCTATTACGAAAAGGTTAGCGTTTAGCTTTACCTGATTTTACTTGACTCGATATAGCTTGGAATTCGGACTAGACCTTTACGGGCCCTCCTTCTAGCGCCAATTTATTGACGTGCGTTTCGGTCAACAAGCAAAAAAGTGCAAAAATATGTTACCTGGAAATGGGAATAAACTTTAGCTTAGGGCTAATTCTGCCTTTTAATATATAATTTCGAGTCGAAAGTTCCGGTCGGTTTTTCTTACAGTGTTCTGGTTACAAGTGTTTTTGCTTGGAATTTTTCTCCCTTGTCTTTTTCCTCTTGAATGAGGCCTTTTTATACCCCCTCTAATTAATGGGCTTTTAATATCCACTATTACACTTAACACTTAAATAATTAAAAGGGGACACTTGTCCTTTGCTGGGCACGCATGCAGGCCAAGTGTTTGCCACTTGTCGACTCATCTGGCTGGCATGTTGACAAGCGTCAGCTTACTCATGTTAATGATATACATAACTTTTCTTAACTGGATGGTCCTTCAAATTTCCCGCCAGGATTGGGCTCGAGTAACTGAGCCCAACTCATGACATCATCAGGTACTATTCAATATGGTTTATTTTATCCAAAGAATGAAAATTTTTCTCTTAAAGGATATAGTGATTCGGACTATGCGGGTAATATTGATGATTGTAAAAGTACTTCCGGATCATGTCAGTTTTTAGGCGATTGCCTAGTTTCTTGGTTTTCAAAGAAACAAAATTGTGTTTCATTTTCAACGGCCGACGCCGAATATATTTCCGCGGCTTTTTGTTGTACTCAACTTCTTTGGATAAAACAAACTTTGGCGGATTACGAATGTTCTTTTGAAAATGTTCCTATCTTTTGTGATAACATATCCGCTATAAATATTGCTCAAAACCCGGTTCATCATAACCGTACTAAACATATTGAGATTCGACATCATTTTCTAAGGGATTGTGTATCAAAATGAAAAATTGAGATATCTTTCGTGCCATCTCAAGATCAATTGCGGACATTTTTACAAAACTGCTATCTTTCGAGACTTTTGCGCCAATACGAGCTCGGTTAGGCATAATGCATATTGAATTAGGTT
>CM071928.1:44294793-44438249 GCA_016081115.2 Rehmannia glutinosa
GATACACCAAGACTGTCTGTCATTTCATCTACACTGTTCTCAAAGTGACATCTGGTTGGTTAAAACGGAATAAGAGTAACCTGTACAAAACAAACTGTTGCCCATCAAAAAAAAACAAAAATACACTTCCACTATTTCTACGTACATATGACATCTTACTAATACTTAGGTGTTTTTGCCATAATGTCAAGGATACCAGCAGCAGAGGCAAAATTAACTCCATATCGCATTTGATCAACAGAAGCCTGCTGAAAGCAGGAATTAGTGGTAGTCCAAGCAATTCAGCTGCATATATATATGTGTATCCCACAAATATTAATAGACAATATTATTATAGCAAAGACTCATCATATAAATCTGTGTTGTGTTAAACGTACCAATTGCATCAACCATGATGTAGCCATTGGAGAAGCGTCCAGTTGGGCCGGCACTGAAATCAATGCCATAAGGAAAATAGTTGGCTCTAGCAAAAGAAAGCAAGTTATTGTTGTTGCCATTGTCTGAGAGAGAGTCACCAAAAATAAACATGGCAGGCACTAATTCTTTCCTCCTTTGACTAGATTCCGGTGCAAATGCATCTATTTGCCCCCCTTCCAAGACTAACATTGTTTGCACTAATTAACACCACCAAAAAATCAAACAAAGCCCACAAAACCTCAACTTATCACCACCCATTAATTAACTTTGTCTGTGATGTTGCTGTTGTTGTTGTTGTAGTTGTGTGCGTGCGTGCGTGCGTGTGAGAGGAGAGTAGGAAAGAGTTAGTAATTAATTGAGGGTTGAGGGGTTTAATAGGGGATGAAGGCAGTGGTTAGGAAAGGAGTAAATGATTCAACTGTATATGTATGCTTTCTCAATATTGTAGCAAATACATGCACTGTTTTTCCTTTTCATACTAATTCAAAATTTCCTTTTGGATGATTTGCCATAACTTAGATTGGTTGTTTCAGATTGGTTGCATATTTTGGGGTGCTTGTGTATTAGTTAGTGCATATAAGTTATTTAATCGGTGATGTTTCAGTTTTCAGCTCTTGGGCCATTTAAGCTGAAAGGGATATATTTGGCAAAAGTTGAGATTCGAGACAATGAGTCATATAAATTTAAGAGCAATCTCTAGAGACGGTCTCATGGATCTAACCGTGAGACTTTGACTTCTCCTAGTACAAAATGTCTTCGAGAAATACGAACCATGAAAATAAATTTAAAAATAATAATGAAATGAAGAAACAAAAATAAACCCCATTGAACCATGAAGTTAATAAACCCAAAACAAAATAAACCCAAAAAATAAAAATAAACCCTAAAAAATCTAAAAATCATAAAAACTCAAATCAATTAAAAAAAAACCCAAGAAACAAAATAAACCCTAAAACAAATATAAACCCTAAGAAAATAAAATCTGAAAAAAAAACCTTTAAAACTCACAGAAGAGCTCCGTCTCACGGATCTAAATCCGTGAGACCGTCTCACGCAAGTTTTTGCCTAAATTTAATTAGTTAGTTGAAAACTGAAAATGGAAGTCAGTGATCCACCTAGAGTTGAACAACATACGCAATTGCTTCTTTCATACATACTTCAGTTCAGAGACTAACTATCCACACATGCTTATTATGGACTCACACATCCATTTGTAGATCAATTTTTGGCATTTTACTTTTTTATTTCTGAATAATGTCATATGGCATGATTATCGGAAACATATTAACTACATTCTCAAATATTCTTTTCATGGCATAATTAAACATTATATATTTTTCACTACGCATTTGTAATAAACAAGCATAATATTTCAATACTACCTATATTTTTTAAATCAAATACAATTAAAGAAAATGAATAGGAAGATGATAAAAAAAAAAAAAAATAGGATACATTCATCACTCCATGCACAAGAACATATATTGATTATTTTCTACTTAAATGAATACAAAATTATAGTCCTGGATTTCTTTGTATTAATACTTCGAGTAATTAACTCCCGGCAAAAACTTGCGTGAGACGGTCTCACGGATTTAGATCCGTGAGATGGAGCCCTTACACAAAGTTTTAAAAGTTTTTTTTTTCATATTTTATTTTTCTTAAGGTTTATATTTGTTTTTTAGGGTTTATTTTGTTTCTTGGGTTTATTTTTAATTGATTTGGGTTTTTAGGATTTTTATTTTTTTTAGGGTTTATTTTTTATTTTTTGGGTTTATTTTTGTTTTTCGGTTTTATTCTTCATGGTTCATGTTTTTAGGGTTTATTTTTGTTTCTTTATGGTTCATTATTATTTTTAAATTTATTTCATGGTTCGTATTCAAGATGGAGCGTTCTTAGGGAAGTGAGGTGAGACGTCTACAAGAGACTTGCTCTTAACCCCCTCTCATTTCATGTCAATCATTATCCTTCTACACAAACGTTGCGAAACTGGAATCCAACTAAAGTTAACAAATTAAATCAACTTATATATAGACACGGAAACAAATTTACGTCACAACCAAGTCCAAATCCGCATTGAAGTCATGATGTAAATATTTTTTTAACCAAGTTCAACAAATTATTGAAAAAAGAATTATTAACTAACTAAATCATAATGTGGCTTGTTACTGTTAAGAGTTACAATCGTAGGATGCAGGGTTTATGTAATATCTAACACAAATTACATAATTATCCATGCATGATGAAAACAGAAACAAAACTGAGGAGATAGATCGAAGATGGAGCGAGCTCAAATTTGAAATAAACATGTAATCCTCAAGTGTTATCCAACTCTGATGTACCTACCTGGAAACAACCATAAAACTGTAACAAAGACGCTACAAAACTAAAATGCTGTTCTGATAACCTCAATTTGGAGACAATATTGCTGAGATAATAACCTCTATACTTATCGAAGAAATAAGAAAGGATAGATCTTTGACCCAAACGTTGTGCTAGATCAGCTGAAGGATAACCTAGAAATTGACAAGACAAAATTAAGATATAGGCTAAACCTCAAAATTATAGGAAACTCGTATGAATGCCAAGCTGTATATTCACTTGAAGCACTTGGCATCTAAGAGAGGCTGGCCCTCAAAAGGCTCAGCATCTTCTATCATCTGATTGACGCGCTCCTTCTGAGCTTCATCATTGATATCAACCTTAGTCCACTCATACAGCTCCATATCATAACACTCATCAACAACAAATTGAGGAATTTCTGTCCCTCGGAAAAGCCACAATCCCTTCACCTTATATGGGGCCTCCCCACCAATAACCAACATCTTCCCAAATGCATACTTGCGTGCCAAATCCATTCGTTGCAGAAAACCACCCACCTTGTTCAAAGTAACAAACGAGACGGTGTTCTCATCATTGTATTTGTAGTCACAGAACCAAAGAGAGTAACCCTCGGGATCATACATGTCCCAAAATCCTGCCAATCAAGGAAAGCATGAGTCTCATAAGTAGGACATAAAAAGTAATCATTTGGTCCCATCATTAAATTAATCATACTCCCAGGTGACCATAACCTATCATGAGAAACGCATATCATATTCATTTTATTCTTTCACCAAACTGAATGTCATCTTATAATTTCTGATCTTGATTAGTCCATAAAAGAAGCTCTGAGAGAAGACACATTTCAAGTTGCAACCAAACAAATTAAAGCACAACCTTTCGAATTACCAAATATATAAAGGTGGAGGCACCAAATTTATTTCAGCTGGATATCCTAATCATGCTTGTGGTCTTTTACTCATTGTTAACCGCACAAAAAAAAGAAAAATAAAAGAATAAGGAATAATAAAGGAAGGAAAAGTCAGTAAAAAGTAATAGAAGGTTTTAATGGACAGCCAGCTATAGGGAACAAAACTTATATAATGCTGCTTTTCTAATTTTCTTAACTAGTCCGATTGACTATATAGAATTCTGTGGTTGCTTTATTGGAAGTGAAAGTGATTACCTTTGATGGCAACCTCATGGAAGTTGGTCTTGGTGTTGGAGTAGAGCCTCTTCCAGTCATCTAGTATCATCTTACTTGGAGGCAAAAGATCCAAAGGATTCTTTGGCTTTGGCTTTGGTGCTTCTTCTTCCTCTGCAACTTCTTTGGGCTTCACTTCTTCTTTCTTAACCTCCTTCTTAGGTTCTTCCTTTGGCTTGGGTTTCGCAGGTTCTTTTGGCTGTGTGGGCTTTTTGGATGCCACAGGTGGAATAGATTCTGCTTGTCTAACATCACCCAATATCTTCTTGAAATTTGGCTGATTGACCAAGGTCCAGAAGTACCTCTCCACATGCGGGAATTGCGAGGTAAAGCTCTTGGTCATGATTGCCTTAAATCCAATACACAGGTTACATGTCATAACAATGTCAGCAAGTGTGACATGATGTCCAACCAAGTAGGTTTTAGAGGAAAGATGAGTATTCAATGCTTCCAAGGCTCTCTTTAATCCAGCAATTCCAACCTCCTCAGCCTGCGAAAAAGAGGTAAAAATGATTTTAAAAATTTCCATGATCTTGAAATTTCAGTGAACCAGGAAAAATGCGTATAAGTTCAAAATGACAGTTGCAAGCTTAAATATACCGGAGGGAGATAAAGACCAAAACCAAGTCGTGGGTACAACCAGCGCCCTAAATTAGTATCGATCTCATTAGCAGAAAAATCAATCCATTGCTCAATGTGCCCCTGCAAAATCCATTAAACAAAAAGGATAATATAATGTACTCATGATGCGAAAAGAGATTGTGAATGAACAAATTCATGCAATCAAAATAAGAAAGGAAATTTTCTGTTAACTACTCTCTAGCAGCCAAACATCAATCACTCACATAATCGATCAGGGAAGAGCCATATAGGAGGTTATCAGGCTTCAATCTAGCCACTGAATAAATTGAACAAGAAACACGTCAGCACAAAATGCAATATAGAACCAAGGAACAAAAGTAACCAAATGTGCTCTTACCATAGCGCGCAATGGCATTGCTTTCAAATACTGGGCCATCAGGTGTTTCAAGCACGGGAACCTAAAAAAGAAACTGAAAATAAGGAAAACAGGACAGACTTAGCATGACCATTAAATTTTCCTTCGATATTATTTCAAACCTTTCCTATAGGATTCATCTTAAGGAATTCTGGTGTCTTATTTGATACACCCATCTCAAAATCCTTTGCCAATTCAACCTTTATGCCGCTATATTCTGCTGCAATGAGTGCCTTGTAGGCATTTTTGTTCGTACTGGATGCATACAAAACCTGTATAAAAGAATAAACAAAATCAGCAATCTTTATTAAACCATAAGGAGTGCAGATAAACATATACCCATAGTTATTAAAGGCTCAAAGCCTCCTGGAGCCTTAGGCGTAAAGGCGAAGAGCGCACCTTTGCACATGAGGCGCAAAAAGTAATAATTTAAGAAAAGATATACATAAACCAAGAAAATATGCTGAAATTACGAAAGATGAAAAAGAAAAACAGATAAGTATCATATAACCAAATAAGTAACAAATAAACCTTAGTTTTATACTAAAATTTTCAGCAAATTAAAAAGTAAAAACAGAAAAAATGTGAGAAAGTATTTGGGCACAGCTCCGGCGGCAAACTAAACGAAGTGTGAAAAAAACAGTAACAACTTTGGAAAAAGGGTTTCAAAATAAAAAATATGAGAAAGTCTAGACAGAAGGCTGTTAGGTGTTATCTTTGTTTTCTGCCCTATCTCTCTCTCTTTTAGTTTTTTTATTTATTTGATTTTCATTTTAAAACCCTAAATGGAAATAAGCAGCAAACTAAAAGAAGTGTAAAAAAGAAAAACAGGAGCAACTTTGGAAAAAGGGTTTCAAAATAAAAAATAAAATAAAAAAAAGCCCAAGGAACACCAGGCGCGCCTTTCCTGCGCCTGGGCCTTTGCAAAAGGCGCTCCCAGGCGCGCATCTCTGGTATGGATCCCGTCTTTGGGCTCCGGAGGCGCCAGAGGCAGCGCCCTGTGCGCCCGGCGACTGAGGCCTTTAACAACTATGCATACACCAGAACCCAAGTATGCTAATTATGTCCAATAATTTACTAGTTACAACCCCAGTTATTTAAATACAGGGGAGAAAAATGGGCATCTAATAAGTATGGGTATATTATAAGTTACGACGAAAAATTGGCAAAGGTTACGGAGATGATGAATATTCAGGTTCGTAGACAGATGGTTAAAATTAAAATGTAAACGAAATATTCGGAAGGAAAAATACGGATTATTTTGTACTTTGGGAAATGGGTTTCAAAATATAAAAAAATACAAAAAAAGCCCAAGGAACACCAGGCGCGCCTTTCCTGCGCCTGGGCCTTTGCAAAAGGCGCTCCCAGGCGCACGCCTCTGGTACGGAGCCTGTCTTTGGGCTCCGGAGGGAGCGCCCGGCGACTGAGGCGCGCCTTTAACAACTATGCATACACCAGAACCCAAGTATGCTAATAATGTCCAATAATTTACTAGTTACACCCCCAATTATTAAAATACAGTGGAGAAAAATGGGCATCTAATAAGTATGGGTATATTATAAGTTACAACGAAAAATTGGCAAAAGTTACGAGATGATGAATATACGGGTTCGTAGACAGATGGTTAAAATTAAAATGTAAAACGGAATATTCGGAATCAAAAATACGGATTATTTTGTACATTATTTTTCATATGTTGTATTTGTAAATATTTTTAAATTATGTGAAAATCCTATAAGTTTTTTGTATTAGTTAATTTATAATTATGGCATAACTTAAAGATAATTATTTATTAATAATTAGATTATTCATTCATTATCAGATTTCATATTTTATATTTTTATATTATTTGATAAATACTAATATACAGACATTTGAATTTTTCACATTATATTCAAATATCATAAATACTTATTAAAATAGAGTATTATCCATAAATATTAAACTTGTAAGTATGTACAGTAGTAACTATTTCAATTACAGAATACGGAGTATTACACGGAAATTTAAAATGTATACAAAAAGGGAAGTATTTTTCAATTATATATATGTACATGTACTATACGAGCATAATACAAGTTTTAACTAAGAATGGTCACATCAGAGAAATTATTTCCACTCAATATTCATGGAACTATCCTAGTTTGGTGACACTTGACAGTAATCAAAATGGTAAGCAAGTGATTGATTGATTAACTTTCCAAAGAATAACTCTTGGATATAAAGATACATCGAAATCAACCCAATCACATTGCTTATCCAAGGAAACTCCAAAGAATAAAAATTGCCACTAATCTAAGAGAAATAAAAGATTGCCATAAGAAGACGCAAAATTTCAGCTGAAGGACCAAAAACAGGACTAACACAACTATCAAGTTGCAGCCATAATACCGGGGTATTCATTAATCTTCTGAACATGAAAAGACAAAACACTTAAAACTCCATCTGAAATCAAAAATACCAGCCATGAATTAGACCAGCACTGATGCAATCTCCAATACCAAAACAATAAACAAATAAATAAACACACAAAAAAGGAACTACAATTATTACAAAAACGCAATGAAAACCCAGAATCTTAGATTAAGAATGGCTTAGGTTTTCAAATCAACCAATCAAAAGATCAATACTCGAGATCTGCCACAAACATCACAAATTCTATTGATTTTGAAGGGGGAAAACATGCACACAACCAGAAAAAGGGTAAACTCACCAGAGCCATGGCTTCACAGGATCAAACTTTTCACTCTTCAAGCCACCACAAAATACCTGAAAACTCAACGAAGAAAAATAAATCTTCTTCTAAATCATCAGATTTTTTTTTCTCTTTTTTTTTGAGGGGGGGTGGGTGGGGGGTGGGGTGGGGGAGAATGCCCGCATTCTAATTTGGGCACTGAAATTGCATATCTGGAGATGAAACATAACAGATCAGAAAATTTGCAGAAGAAGTATGAAAGATTTACCTATAGCGCGAAAGAAGCCGTGCGCTCTGGACTCTTGAACTGAGAAATGAGGGACGTTGTTATGACCAAAGAGGTTTATTAGGGTTTCTAGTGGTGACTTTTTATAGAGTTTGTTAATGAGGGACAATAATTTGCAAGGATACGAACTTTAGGTTATTTGCAATTTGCATTCTTTCCCTTTATTTTTAGATCTTTTCCTTCTTTTCTTTTTTTGAGAACTTCAGCTTTAGATGTTTCAATTAATATAAGACGAAAATTCCCCTAATTTTATATTTAGGAAAGTAATGCTCAACTTTCAATTATTGTATACTATGTTTGAAAAAAATAATGAATGATACCTCAACTTTGCTGTTAAGGCCTTTTCAATAACAACACGAAATTCAGTAAAAAAAAATATCCCGAACATATTTATATTTCGAAGCAAAAGAAACATTGAATCAATCATCAACCAACGAGGAATAAAATAAAAAAACTGAGTCCAATTAAACTTACCGCTATAGCATTAGCATGTTGCTGCGTTTTTAGTTCAAATTTTTGACAAGATTAAAAACACCCCAATATCAAATACGATTCATCACGTTAGATAGAAATTGGAAAAAATATAAATTATAAATACTTTTATCATAATGGTTGAAACTGTAGTCAGAAATACTAGTTTTAATTAAGTTGAGGCGGCAGAAACGTTACTTTATGGGAACCACGTACAATTCGGGTCATCAGGTCGGATTGATGTTTGATTTTGGGTTGATTTCGGGTTATGTTTAAATACAACAATATTAATTAAAATATAAAATTACTACATTTTAAATAAATTAGTAACATCGTGTCAATGTGTTAGACGTTTTCATGTTCAGATTTCTCGCGTTCGTGTTCAATTTCTCTGAGTAACTTTGGGTCGGATTATCATATCGTGTGAGTTGGTGATAACAATTGTCAATCATTTATAGTAATGGTCCTGCTGCATAATACATGTGCCTTAGTGTAGCCGACTCAGGCATTTTTCTTCATAAAAGAAAGGGTTAGTTTTTGTGGTTTCATAAATTGATAAAATTCAACCGAAAGCAAGTATGGAGAGATGAACAATATAGACTCACTCGTATAAACATATCATCAAGTACCAAACAGAAACTCAACCACATAATATTTATAATAGTGCACCTTCCCACCACAACAGTAGTGTGAAACGAGAGCAGCTGAAAACAATGTAAATTTAAATTTGCAAACCAAAAATATAGCAGTAGTAGTAGAATCAGTAGTATGTGTTATTACAAAATAGCACATCTGCCACTTTCAGCTTGCTTTCGCAACTCCTCAGTCTCCCTCTGAGCTCTCTCTAAATGCTCTCTCAGTTTACGTATTTCATCATTTGATTTCATTTGAGCAGCTTGTGCCATTGCTTCTGCCTTGAGTCGAGCTGTTTGCTCCTCTGCCAGCTGCTGTTCAAGCCTATGAGTAGTCTCCTTCAGCTTTGACTCAACCTATATATATATATATATATATATATATAGAACAATATTTTGTCAAAACTACACCTAACAAATTACACATATATTGTAGACCGAAGAAGAAAACTACCATCTCAGTTATTCTCTTGAGCTGTTCTTCATATGACTTATGGAACTGGTCCTGTAAATCAGATATCTCCTGTTTCGAGTACCCCTCCAAGGAATTAACTTCTGCAGTTTGATCACGCAGTTTGGTTGCTCCCTTCTGTTTTAAGATTATAAATATGCATCATAAACTTTAGTATCATCACAAACAAGACTGCAACAGTATCGTGATCAACGAAAGCACCCACCTTCAGTTCAACAAATAGCTCATCTGTATATGGTTTCCACCGCTTTTATCTACAACCGCATTTACAAGGGAAAGAAGTCGCCTCAGTTGTTCAGTTTTCTTGGCTTCCTCTTTTGTCTTGTTATCAAAGAGAACACACCTATTCCCACACATTCTGAGAATTTCCTATATCATGATAGAAACAATTAATTATAAAATAACCTTTCTGAGAGACCAAAAAATAGAAAAATTAGAAAAAGAAAAAATGACAAGCATTGCAGCTTAATTCAGATATCCATGTTTACAGGAGGAAACAAATATAAGACTTAAAGAAACAAATATTTCTCCTCTGTGAAGAGACAGGCATGCATGAAAATAGTAGCCTGCTTACATCAAGAATCACTAACAGAATGAAGTTGCCAAAGGAAAGCAATGCAGTAGACCCCTACAATGATAGGGTCTTTAGCTCTACAACAAAATCTTAAAACAGATGAAGTTGAGAAGACCGCATACTTTATTTTGTTGACTTTTAAGTTAAAGATAGAAAACAAAAAAATGCAAAAGTAACAAGTGAAATAAATTATTAACAGAACCACTTGGACAGATCTCATTACAATTGCACTCAAAGAATGGTGAAGCAATAAGCTTGTCAACTGGTTAAATAAGGCCCTCATGTAAATTAAGATAGCTTTACATCCAAGTGAACATGCACAAAAGGAATAAAAGGAGAAACAAAACCATAACATTCCTAACTGAAAGGAAAAAGTGCAAATAAACTGAGTCTTACGGATCGTTCCTTAACTACAGTAATAAGGGTTAGTAAAAGAAGAATTTTTTTTAAGTTAGTTAAAAAAAAAAGGTTAAATGACCAAGATCTCCATATCAAATCTGTATGACCCCAATTTCTTAACTCGCTGCATATCACCAGCTTAACAAAAAACTTGGACTTGATATAGTCAGATAAAGAAGTATTAAAAGACATCAATATGAGTAGCGTGGTTTTGTTAGAGCATGCTCTACCTTCAAGGGCTCAGGGCAATCACGACCCAAGTAATCATCCAGAATTTCATCATTTTCTTCAAGGTCATCACCACCAGTGAAAACTACAATCATATAGTCACTAATTTTGCTACCAAAGAATTTCCGCAAGCTCTCTACAGCAGCTTCTTCTTCTCTTGAAAAACGAGACCTCACTGACAGGACGACAAGAACAGCATGGATACCATCCTTCGCCATATTTATGCACTTCACAATTTCCTTTCCAATAAATTCAGGTTCAGCAGAAAAATCGAACAATCCTGAAAATTGCAATTGGGTTTAGTTCAAACAAATCAAAGAAACACGGAATATATATTCTAGAAACAATCGAAGACATTCTCTCTCTCTGACTATTTTCACCAAAACCCTGTTTCATTTTTATATCAAACCTAATTTCACTTTTATTTCTTCGTAATCTTCGTACTTTGACATTATTTTCCAGAACATTACTCTTCTCCTCTCTATATTAATAGATCACTAAAACATAACTCCAAATAAGTAACATGTTGTACCTGGAGTGTCAATTACATTAAGAATCTGTCCGTCTTCCAGTACAGTCCTCTGCAGCTCACAGGTACTAGTAACACCAGCAGAGCTAGTCATTGACTTGAATGCCCTTCTTCGAAGGATACTATTTCCAGTTGCACTTTTTCCATTACCTGTTCGTCCAACCAAAACTACAGTTCTAACCTCACTTGAAGGTGAAGGAAACTCCCAATCATCATCAACTGCACTTCCCCCCATTATAGAAAACTAATTTATCTGCAAAAAGATCAACAGCATACTCATTCACACGGCAAAATACAATTGAATAACACTGAGGCAAAAACAGGGTTTCTCTCATCCAAAGCTTTTGGCATACAATATATTATATACATGACCTAACCTTGGTAAAAAAGAGAAACCTTTTGTTATACACCAACTTCCCGATGAAATAAGAAAAGAACCTTCCTTTCGTGTAAAGGATTGATTGATAAAGGAAAATAATCGGTTACAATACCTCTACACAAACATATACCAATAAATACCTTCACATAGAAACATACCACCAATCCACATAACACAACAAACAATCACACGCAAATATATGTATACCCTAAAGATCAAAACCCTTTTGACCAATAAAGAGAAAAATTAAGAATTTGGGCTTAAGTTACTCAATAAATCAGCCCCAACACCGGATCCGATAACCTTACTATGCACCGACGTGGAATTAAATCAAACTTTTCAGAATAGCACATGAATTGAAGCTTCTGCGTGTGCGGAAGAATCGCACACTATTAGATCATTATCAATCAATAAAAGAAAACTCGAAAATTCTTAAAAGAAGAGCAACTATTGAAGGTGACCTGTTCAAGAGAATGGATGAAAAGGAAGGAGGAGGAGAATGAGCCGTCTTTATATGAAAGTATATTTGGATAATTTTATGCAGTTGAACATATGTAGTGATGATGAGTATTTCTGCTTTGTTTATACTTGTTTATAGTCTAAATAGCATAATAAGAATTTGTTTCAACTGTGGATCTATTCTCAGGCCTTAATTTTTTTTGAGGACTCATCTGGACCGTCCACTGGAGGAGATGGGAAAATATGATGATATACTTGTGGGTTTCTTTCTTTCTTTCTTCGTTTTCTTCTTCCCTTTTTATCTTTTTCCATATTTTAATTTATTCTTAATTTCTTTATTTTTTTGGCGAAAATAAAGGTCCTTTTTTTTTTTGAGGGAAAAATAAAGGTCCTTAAATAAGCCCGTATCTGTAAATTGTAATCCTGCCTTCGTTGAAGGTGCCAACGAGAGCGGTAATGTTGCTGACTTGCTCTAGTTATCCCTATAAAATAGGAATACCCAAAACCCTATCATACACCCCCTTTTTTTTAAGAGTATGTCTCTTTTAAGAACGTCTTGGATCCGCCCACCCACCACCCGCCCCACCCCACCCACCAAAAGAATTGTAATCCTGCCTTCATTGAAGGTGCCAACGAGAGCGGTATTGTTGCTGACTTGCTCTAGTTATCCCTATAAAATAGGAATACCCAAAACCCTATCATACACCCCCTCTTTTTTAAGAGTAGGTCTCTTGTAGGACCGTCTTACGGATCCTATTCCGTAAGACGGCCCACCAGTCACCCGCCCACCCCCCCACCCACCCGCATGTTATTTAAAAAAAATAAAAAAATCCGCTTAAGCAATTGTGGGGAATCGAACCCGCGCCTATGGAGAGGTAAGGTGGTATTCTACCACTACACTACTAATGTTTGTTGTGTAATTTTAGTATAACCATGTATATAAACCCATTCATAAATACGCCTGGTAAATTAAAAAAAAAAAAAACGACTCTAAATGCAGAGGCTAAGAATTGAACCCAAGTCTATTAAAAAACATGATACATTATCTCAATAAATGGATACTTATAAAAGTGTTACTTTAACTACATCATATTTATTTTTTATTTTTCCTCTTTTTTTGTTCCTAGTTTGCAACTGTATTAAGAAATCTGATATTTTATCTCAACAAATGAATATTTTTACTTATAAAAGTGTTACTTTAACTATATCATTTTTTTTCCTTCTTTCCTTCATTTCTAATTTGTGACTTTATTAAAAAACATGATACTTTATCTCAAAAAATAGATACTTTAACGTATAAAAATGTTACTTTAATATGTTATATATATATTTATTGTGATATATTCATAATTTGTGACTATATTAAAAAATATGTTATTTTATCTCAAAAAATAAATACTTTTACTTATAAAAGTATTACTTTAACTCTATCATATTTATTATTCATCTTTCTTTGTATTTATTATTAAAAAATGTGATACTTTATTTAAAAAACAGATATTTTTACTCTTAAAACATGATATTTTGTCTCAAAAAATATATATTTTTACTCATAAAGGTGTTACTTTAACTCTGATATATTTATTTTACCTTTAATGTAATGTAATCATAATCTGTGGCTATATTAAAAAATATGATACTTTATCTAAAAAACCGATACTTTTTCTCATAAAATCAATTACTTTAATGGGAAGAAAAACGAAAAAATGTAAGGAAAAAAAACTACAGAGGTGGCACCCCGAACTTGGTCAACAGGATCCGCGGGGACCAGATCCGCGCGGGTCGATGGATGAAGACCATAAGACGGCATTGGCCCTACATGAAGCCCTTTTCTAATTACAAAAATATTATTATTATTAACTAATTAAAAAGACTAAAATGCTCTTAATTCTCTACCATATTTATTAATACACCTAGGGGTGGACACGGTTCCGGAACCATCGGTTCCGGTTCCTCATTTTGGAGGAACAGAAACCAAAACCATTGCCTCACGGTTACGGTTCCAAAACCGGAACCAACAGTTCCAATTCTAGTTTGGAACCCTTCCTCCACGATTAGGCTTAGGCTCCGATTTTAACCGGAACCGTTTGTTTATCTTTTGATACTTTTTTATTTTTTTAAATGGTTGATTAATTTCAGTTATAAAAAAAAGGAAAAGAAAGAAAAATACTTTGACTTAATATTCAATTAAGTTTGTACTTAATATTAATAATAAAATTAAACTACATATATATACTATTGGAGTATAGATGAATCAAAGTTCACGTAATTCACCACGGTTCCATCAACAGTTCTAACCGATAGTTAAAAACCGCCGGTTCCACGATTTTTAGGACCAAGGAACCGGAACTGAAATCGGATCACACGGTTCCGGTTCCGATTTTGGAACCATTGAATGGGTTAATCAGGTTCAGAATCGTTGACCCACGATTTCGATTCGGTTTGAAACCCGGTTTCGGCCCATTTGGCCACCTAAGACACCCCAAATATTTAAATGGGGTGCTATTAACACCCCAAAAGGTATCAATATACCCCTATTCTTAATCAGCTGGTCTCTTATGAGATTGTCTCACGGATCTAGATCCGTGAGACGGAGCTCCATACCCTGAACCCGACCCACTGCTCCAGGCCCAGACAAAAAAACCGCTGACTCTCCCCAACCAAACCAACAACCCGTTGACTCTCCCCCAAGCCAAACCAAAAACCCGCTGCTCCCTGCACATAGCCCCAAAAAAAACACAAAACCCGTTGCTCCCAATACCCTAGAAATTTGGACCAAGAAGCTCGCACTACAAGATATTATCCCCGGGCAGAACCACGAGTGCACACCATCTCCGGCGCTGAACAAAGGAAAATTGTGATGCTCATGACAATGAAGGTACTACAATCTATTCATACAACAATACTATTTCGCGATTTTGGATGTTAAATACAATCTTGTTGCGTTTTAAATGTAAAATTTTGTGTTTTGTAGATGAAATTTTTATTTTAGTTACTAGTGGTGTATCAAATGCTGATAAATCAAACGAAGGTAATGTGCTGCATATTTCATAATGTAGTTTAAATGTATTACTTTTACAGTAAAAAGTATTACTTTTCTAGTAAAAAGTATTACTTTCTCTGTGAAAAGTATTACGTTTTCTGTGAAAAGTATCAATTTCAAAACATAAAGTTTCACAGTCTCTTATGTGTATCTCTTTGATTTTTGTAGATGAACTTGTTATTTTAGCTACCAGTACTGTACCACAAGCTGACAAATCAAAAGAAGGTAATGTGTAGCATATTTGACACTTTAGTTTTAAAAGTATTACTTTTACAATAAAAGTATTGCTTTTTGTATGAAAAGTATCATATTTTTAACATAAGGTATCACAATTAGGCGGAGCAATTGTTATTGATTCTAGGGATGAAACTGATGAAATTATTAATTTCAAAGATGCAAGTGATATATTGCCCACTGAAGATGAAGATAATGGTTACTTATTGTTTGTTATTTTGAATATTAAGTACAAAAATGATTTTATAAAAAAATGATGCAGAAAACAACAGTGGTGGATTTGATGTAAGTGATTCTCTTCTCCATTTAACACGAGGAACAATCAAAGAAATGCATAAGTTGTATTGTGATCATGCTCGTGTTGTTGGGTTCAGTGTACGGAAATCAACTACTAGAAAATCTACAGGTATTGCTTACCACATAAAAGTATCGTTTTGTACATAAGAAGTATCACGTTTCACATAAACAGTATCACTTTTATCTGTAAAAGTATCATAACTTTTCTTCCACCAGTTTTTTTTTGAAGCAGAAGTATTGCTTTGCACATGAGAAGTACCACTTTTATCAATAGAAGTATTACTTTTCTTGTAAAAAGTATCAGTTACATATGTTTTCTTTGCATTTCAGATGAAGTGGGTGTCATCATTGAGAAATATTTTGTATGTTCTACTTCTGGATTTAAGAACACCGCTAGCACAACAAAAAAAAGACTAATGTTACGCGCATAGGATTCAAAGCTTCATTGCGGATAAAATTAAATGGGGACGGACTTTATGAAGTTCTTCAACATGTTACAGAGCATAATTATCCACTAACTAGAAAGGAATGGATTCATCTACATAGTTCAAAAAGAGTCATTACGAGTGAAAAAGGCAAAGCTATTGAAGATATGATATCTTGCGGAATGAGAGCTACTCAGTCTTACAGATATATGGTTCATGATGCAGGAGAAGAAGAATCCATTGGCCATACTTTGAAAGATCGTCTGAATTTTGTTAATCGTTTGAAAATGGAAGCAATTGAAGGCGGCGATGCACAAACTTTGATTGACATCTTATATCAACAAGATACAGAAGAATAATTCTTTTTTAGAGTGAAGTTGGATAATATGGGCATATTAAGTAATGTATTTTGGAGGGATTCCACGATGAAGGAAGACTACAAGATATATGGTGATGTTATGGTATTTGACACAACATATCGCACGAATAAGTATAACTTGATTTGTACTCCTTTTGTTGGGGTCAATAATCAGTGGAAAAATGTGATGTTTGGTTGCACTTTCTTATCTGATGAAAAGGCTGACTCATTTGAATGGCTTTTCCAAGTTTTTATGAAGTTAATGGGTGGGAAATATCCTATAACTTTGTTCACTGATCAAGACCAAGCGTTTAGCAATGCTATTGAAAAGGTATGGCGTACAGAAAGCAGAAAATAGATACCTTTAGTAACAAAAATGATACTTAACTTCATAAAACATATACTTTTCCTCAGAAAACAGATAGTTTGTTTTTAAATTCTAATTGTTTTTCCCTTACTTTTATGTAGGTTTTCCCTCAAATAAGGCATAAACTATGCTTATGGCACCTCACCAGAATGTTATGAGTCGGTTTGGACGGCTAAAACACAATAATTATTTCAAGGAAACGTTCAACAAATGTTTGGCTGGTTGCATTGATGAAAATGACTTTGAAAGTTGCTGGAAATCTATGATATTGCAGTATGAGTTGCGAGATGACTCTTGGTTTAAACGTATGTATAATTTGAAGCAGAAATGGTATACTGCACTAAGCAAAGATTTATTTTCCGCGGGAATATTATCTTCAAAAAGGAGTGAGAGTGCAAACAATGCAATAGGATTCAACGCCAAGAAAACGACGACTTTAACTGAATTTTATGACATTTTCCAAGGGGCAATAAAGAGTTGGAGAAACACTGAAAAAGAAAATAAATTCCAATGCTCAAGATTAATTCCAAAATCTGTGCTACCATTGACCTGGACTATTGAAGCATCTTTCATGAGGTATATACACTAACAATTTTTAAGGATTTTGGTGAGTTCATTAAAAGTATATCTACCAATCGCACCATCACAAGTCAAGAGAACTTAATGGTTTATGACATTTATCAAATGATGATAATTGTTGTCATCGTGTGGTGTATGATTGTTTACATACCTCATTAATTGTTCTTGTAAAAAGTACGAAGAGTGTGGTTTACTTTGTTCTCACAACTTAAGAGTGCTACATATGCATTCTATATCCAAAATTATGGATTGTTACATCGCCAAAAGACGAACAAAGTTTGCAAAACTGAATTGTGGGAAAAGTTCGATTCAAGAATTGAAAGTTCGAGATAAGTTTAATGATTGTGTTCCTTAGAGATATGAAATGACACATAAATATTATAATCTTGTTCTGAAATGCGAATACAATAAGGATGCAAGAACCATTTTAGAAGATGGCTACAAATGTGTTGACAGATATACCAAATTCAACAGAGCGCAATGATGTTTCCAGTTCTTCTACAAGCATTTTGGATCCAGCACGATCAGTTACAAAGGGGAGGAAACAAAGGATAAAAGGGCATTTCCAAAGAAAACAAGAAGAAGAGAAGCGGTGAAACTTGAGACACACATCCATTAAAGGAGTTTGGTTCAAAAACTCCTAATCCTAGATTATTTTAGTAATCGACTGAATATTGTTCGCCAAAAATTATTTTGGTTCATACAACTGCAAGTATACAGTGTAGATTATAGGATAATGGCAAGCAAGGTCGTATTCCTCAGGGATTGAAGCTCGATATACTTAGGCTATAATAAGATCGTATTCCAATTTTATTGAAGCGACCGAAAATTGAGTCATTTAAACTAACTAAAAATCAAAAAATAAAGATAGAAAATAAAATAAATTTGTGAACCCCACAAGTATTTTCAACATCTTTAGGAGCAACCTTAGGCACATAATCTCAACATGCTTCTTCAATATTAAATGCAAATAAAGTTTTAGAAACCAATTCATGCAATTCTATGGGTTCAAATTCCTAATATCATTTACTCCCCTGGTTAGGTGGTGTGTAAACAGTTGATTAATAACAATTGTAGTCTGGTCAGAACGTTAAAATTCTTATTAACTCCAAAAAGATTTGTGAATTGAATGACTCCCCACAAATACGCCTGTCACACATGTTTCATGTCTGAATTCGATTTTCGTCTTCTAGAACTCACTTGGTCGGATTATGGACTAGAAGTATGACATGCAATTTATTGGCCAAATAAAAGGCAATTATAAATAAGCACTTGAATTCATAAAATAGAACGCATGAAGCAATTTAGAAAACAAGTAATCATATTTAATACAAATCCACAGTTTCGATTATGCCCCTAAGATCTGAAAAATATGTCAAACATTGATTACAAACTCGTAGACAAATTTGAATCAACATTATGACATCATATAAGCACAGACAAAAGTTCTTAGACATAGAAAGAAAACCCCTTCTTGTCAGGATGGATTCCCCTTCCAAGCCCTCGAAGCTATTGTGCTCCCTAGATGCGAGAGCCTTGTGGTGTTCTTCGCGACCTAGACTTTTGTTCTCAGAAGCTCTTCGATTCTTCGGTTCCTGTATTATTTGTTGTGTTTTTGCGAATAAAGTGATGATATTTCATGCAAGACTTGGTCCCCTTTTATACAGGCTTGGAGAGATCATTTGTAGAGTTGTATCGGGAAAAAAACTTCAAAAATGCGCTGAAACAGAGTCCCACACGGTCTGACCGTGTGGGTCTACACAGGCGTGTGGCATTAGACGTAGCCCTTTGTCGCATGGGCAGGCATGTCGCACGGTTTGGTGGTGCGGTTGGAGTCCAAGTCCACACGGGCGTGTGATGTCACACGGTCCGTCCGTGTGGACCTGCTCCGGCCTCTGATTTTCTTTCTTTCTTCCCACACTCGTGCTATTTTCCCAACACAAGTCCACACGGCCATGTGAGGCTACACGGTCCGATGGTGTGGACCTGCTTTTGTTCTTTTTTTCCATCGTTTTGATCTTCTCTTTGCATTCGGCAATCTTGTCCGGGCATCCCTACTGATATTTCTTCATTTAAAGCTCCGTTTCCTGCAAGAATTACAAGAATACGCAGTATCATGCCCTTTAAAGGAAACCAAGTGAAAATATAGTAAATATGCGTGCAAATATATCAATTATGTATCATTTTAAGCCCCAAAATGCACGTATATTTTACACACATCAAATACTTTTGTATCAAACTGATACTATTGTTTTGTAGTTTTTTAAATTAATACTTTGGCCATATTTATTTGATGCTTTGTTAGTAAGAAAGGTAATACTTTATGCACAAAAATTAATACTTTGTTAGTAAAAATCGATATATTCATAAAAAGTGATACTTTAAACATACTTTTTGTTGTGAAAGGAAAAAATATGACGGAATCAATCATACATGAGGTTTATTTGTAATGAGCTCAAGTAATCAAACATATCATCGTGCGATGCAAGCATTGGAGTATTGGCAACATATCGATAGTGGGAACGATGAAATTACACTTAGTAAAGCAAAAAAGATACAACTTTATTTGTGACAAATATGACCATTTTTTGGGGGTATGAGATTTTTAATTCAAATATAGACTGGAAGTTCCCATTCGAGTTATACTTTGTTGGCAAATATTGATACTTTATGCACATAAACTGATACTTTTAAATCAAAAATGATACTTTTCAATACATATAACAAAAACTATGCAAGTGTCATTTCCATACAAATACTAATACCCATTACGGAAAAAACATACTTTCTTAGTAAAAAGTCATACTTTAAGCACGAAAGTGATACTCTAAGCACAAAAACATAAAGCATGTTTTCCCCATACACAATTGTACCCCAACAAGCATAAAACCTCAAAAACATCCAAGAAACTACAAAATTAACTATACAAATCCCATTAACTTATCAAGCATCACTACTGATAATATCCAAAAAGTATCTTTACACATTTAAAATATCAGTTCTAAATTGCAATTCAAAACGTCATTTTGTTCTTTTTCTCCTCCATAACTCTGAACAGAAGAACATCTTTCTCCATTTGAACCCACATTTCATTCAAACGATGTAGAACAATCTTTGAACAATACGATGCCCTCAACTTACGTCGTTCTTCTGGCTTCAATGACAAAGGAAAAAAAATTAGTATACACAAAGGATTTTATGACATTAAACTTCAAAACAAACAAAAAGATTCTTATCAGACACAAATTTGGTTCGGTGTCCCTGAAGTTTTTCATGTGATGCATTAGAAAAACACCACAACCGATATTTTTCAAATTACTCTGCCAGGGAAAAGGGACATTTTCAAACATATATCCCTCAACTTCTTCAGCTTTGGGGTGCTGCTGCTCCTTCAAGAACACTAACATTTCTCTTTACTAAAAAACAACCGTTACATTAAATTTAAAAATAACTTACATTTTCAAAAAATAGAAAATGATACAAGAAAATATAATTATTTACCACTAATTTTGCAAGATCCGCATAATCAACAACATCTTCATGGTGCACCATGTTATCAAGATATAGCACCTTTCGATCCGCGAAATTGATGACAGTGTAGAAGTAATGTTGCACATAGGATACTAGTACAAAAATCTACATTTCCAACAAATATAGACTTAACGCTTCGTGTTAGAAAGTAAATACAAAAAAGCAAACAAAAATCAATCTTACCAAATCCACATTCCTCAAATCTTTGTAATTTCCAGAGAGCATCAAGTTGTTCCAGCAATCTTTGACATTTTTTGCATTATCCTGGTCTCCAACCTTATTGAACAGCTTTCTGAAGAACCTGTTGCAAAAAAAGAATGAAATACTTTTTTTGATTCAATGTGGTACTATTATGGATAAAAGTAGTACTTACAGAGTGTTGAGCATTGAAATAAACAATTTGAGGCTCTGGGATCTTTGTTAAGCAATACAGCCCATACGTCTATAATGCTTACATGGATCAACCTCGATGAGTTTATCGCTGAAATCTCATCAAAGGCAATAAAGTGAACCCCATCATGAGCAAATGCATTTGACCTAAATTTTGAAAACAAAATAAGAAGTTGGTCAGAAATTCATAGTGATACTTTGTTGGTAAAAATTGATACTTTTTGCACATAGAGTTATACTTTTAAATTAAAAAGTGATACTCAAATCAAAATACTTTCAGCATACTTACTCTATCATTTGTTTGTGAGTAAAAAAATAATAATCCACGATATCTTTCTCTTTCATGCTCATATGCTCAAGTGAATTTTTGTTTTTCTTCACAAAATTGGTAATGGAAAAGTGCTCCCTCTGCAACAGGCCAGGGCTCATCTTTTTCCTCTGCCTCCCCAGAAACCTCTTCATCACCATCTCCAGAAACACCTTCATCTTGAGAAAAAAATTCTTTCTGAATTTCATCACCACACTTTTCAATATCATCCTCAAGTGCATCCTCAGGAGTGAGCAGCTCAAAATTTGGCATCTCATTTGCCAGATTTTTCATCCTCTCAAAGTTCTCCACAACTTTATCGATGTACTCATGAAGTCTGACATCCGAAAAGAACTTCTGGCTCTCAGTCACCGGAGACTGTGAAGAACTTGCAATTTTTTTTTCTTGCGTCCCTTCGTTCTTCAGATTGTTGAACATCTCGATGTGATATTTGGTTAGAACATTGAAGTTCCTCATAAATAGCAAAAATGCTTCATGGACATTCTACAATTATAAGAAACAAAATAGTAAGTGAAAAAGTTGTACTTTTAAGGTTAAAAGTGATATTTTTAGGTGTAAAAGTGATACTACAAGACAGACAAACACTCATACATGGAATACTTTTATCGCTAAAAGTGATACTTTATGAGCTAAAAGTAATACTTTTATGGGTAAAATTGATACTCTATACTTGAGAAATATCACCAAAAAGCATACTCATATATAGTATACTTATATTAATAAAACTGATACTTTTAGACATAAAAGTCATACTATTAAGGTTAAAAGTGATACTCCATAATTGACAAAATCACTAAAGCATATACAAACTTACATCTCTAGCCATCATATGCACCTCGTCATCCGAAAGCTCATAACCTCTGGGTAGCTTCAGATTTATATAATCTGACGAATTCTCAACACCGTCATCACGCTGCTCTTTCTCAATTTCTTCATCAGGCTCTTTCTCAATTTCTTCATCATCATCTTCATTTGATTTATCAGTCTCTTTGTCATGCTCTTTCTCACCACACTTTTTCGTAGCGTGTACTGTTCGTCTTGAGCTAACAGGGTATGTGTCAATGACCCACTCACCCTGACCCAGCCCACCCACCGAATTTCTTCTTTCATTCTTTTTTTCAATTTCTTGTCATCCCAATGAGAAATCAGAGGTAGACTGCTTGGTTCAACATTGCCTTGCCATTTCATTCTATGAAAGTATAGAATCAGCAACACAATAACGCAATCACTGACATATCTTGCATTCGGATTATCGTTGTACTTGTTCACTCCCACGCACAACTTTTTTAAAATGTACGAACACCAGTCGTACTCTCATATTCTTCTATTCACGTCAGCCAAACATTTTATTCAGTCGTACTCTCCTATTGCTCCTTGGTGTTAGAAACACAGACAAACAATAAATAACAAAAACTCTCTTAAAATCATCACCACCATCCAATAACGTACTAAAAATATTCTTCAAACTAGGCACTAAACTGTCATCATCAATGCCATAGTTTTCCTTCAACTCATCCATAAAAACAACGGACTCACCCCACTTAAGCTCTTCAACAACCTGTCCATTCCGCCTAGGTACTAAAAAGACATCTTGAATATCATCAGCAGTTACGGCAAAAGCAAAATTATCAAATCTCAACATTCGACTGGTACCATTAAATTTTTTTACCAGTTTTCTCACCATATCCATGGGGAATGATGACTCAATTGAAAACTTCAGCAAACCCCAAAGCCTATATTTTCTAAGTCTTTCTTTTGTCAACCAGTTCAACTACTTATAACCTCAAACAACTCTTTAGGTTTACACTGCAAAATAAAATCTCTGCAATTGAATAAGACATATTTCTCAGAAAATATCTAATAATTAACAAATAAAATCATTGTTCACATAGAAAAGTTTATTGATAGCAAAAAATACATTTATACCTAGATTTCTTCTTCTTCTTGCCACCTTCCTCCTTGTCCACCACAATTTTTTTGTCTTCGCTGCAAAACAAACAAAAAAAACATTGTTAACAACAAACACGACAAAAAAAAAGATTATTACTAAAAACACTATATATTACCTTTCTTGATCACATCTTTTTTACTTTCTCTCAAATCCTCATCTACTGTACAATATTTTGATCATCCTCGTCAATTTCTTCTTTCTTTGGTGTTACATCCTTATCAACTTTCCTTTTCCCAGCAACAAGTTTAACTTCCTCTGCTCCTGCTCATTTTCCATCTCCAGACTTTCGGACTTTAACCTTGTAATGCCCTTTTTTTCTTTCTACTTTCTGTTTTTTAACTCCCTTATCCGTAACAGGAACTATTGCTGATTCATCAACCATTGTAATTCCCTACAAAAAATATATGGAACACTATATGATTACAAAAATACATTATACATTTTACATACATGGTGATACTTTTTATATGAAAAGTTATACTTGTTATATAAAAAGTGATACTTTTCATAGTATTACAAAATCATGTAAGCAGCATAATAAAAAACACATGTAATACTTTGTTTATAACAACTGATACTTTCACGATCAAAAGTAATACTTGTAAAGGCAAAAGTGATATTATACATCTACATAAGAACATAAACATAATGGTACTTCGTATGCAAACTATAGAAACCTAAAAATACATCTAAAACACATGCTCAAATTAAACCCATAGTATACACTTCATTACAAAAACATATGGAACAATATATCATTACAAAAAACTCATGATACTTTTTACACACAAGGTGATACTTTTTATATAAAAAGTTATACTTGTTATATAAAAAGTGATACTTGTTATATAAAAAGCGATAATTTTCATAGTATTACAAATTTATATAAACAACATAATAAAAAACACATGTAATACTTTCTTTACAATAACTGATACTTTTACGACCAAAAGTAATACTTTTAAGGGCAAAAGTGATACTAAAAAATTTACTAACAAAATACATAACCTTGAAAATACATGTAAAACACATGTAATACTTTGTTTATAACAACTGATACATTTACGACAAAAGTAATACTTGTAAGGTCAAAACTGATATTATACATTTACATAGAACTTTAGAAACACAATGGTATTTCGATTACGAACTACAGAAACCTAAAATACATCTAAGACACATGCTCGAATTAAACCCCATAGTCTACACTTCACTTGAAAAAAATATGCTAAAAAAAACCCTAACAAAATACAAACTGAAAATTAAACCCTAACATACAAAAATTAAACCCTAACATATAGAAATTAACACGATTTACAGAACCAAAATATCCATGAAACAACTTCCGAAATAGCTACAGAACCAAACAAATCGAATAGAACCAAAACAAAATTACATAAATTGAAAGGAAAACCTAGTTTTGCTTTCAAACTTTGAATGACTATGCTCGATATGAAAACACATGCACAGAAATTGCAGAAATAGCCACTTGAACGGACGGTTTCAGAGACGTGGGCGAGGGTTGAGGAGTGGTGGGGGAAGGTTTCGATTTCGTGTGTGGGAGGATTTTCGATTTCGTCTGAGAGAATACGGAGATTGTGAGATAGAATAGAGAGAGAGAGAGAAAGAGAATACATAATGAGAATAGAACATGGGCGGGTTCGCGCAAGAACACCTACAAATAAAATATAAATCAATAAAGATATCATATAACATAAATCACGTGATTCAAATGGAGTCATGTGTACCTCAATAAAATGGTTCCCGTTCACAAACCTGATACAAATCAGCTTCGGAGTACATGAGATTTCTGTTCTCAAAGGTAGATATGCGAGGGACATTCTCTTATCCAAACTCATGAAAGCAACATTGTACACCAATGCAACCAAATAACCCATATTCGACAAACAAAACCAATGTTTTTTGGGTGCACGCTCATCGTAGCAATCGAGACTTTTCAAAATTTTGTCAACACAACCAAGTTTAAGGAAAACATAGGCGTGCAAGTCTTTGTTGGTTGTCAAGTCACGAATGAGGTCTTCTCGATCCGACCCCATGATTCCTCATCATAGCCAAGTAAGTCGGCTACGATACAAAAACCACAATGACCATCACTGTCGACATTCTTAGTCCCAATAATACAATTGTGTAGGTAGGATGGTAGTAGATCCATAAAACCACTAGCAGTCTCAGATCGGGTCTGTCGGCGCACAACCTATTGAGATACGGCACATTAAAATCAAACCGTTTCAGCAAAAATAAGTAAAATATTTACATCTTCAAAAAATGACCAAATTTACCTGTAGCTTTGGCCACCTCGTCGTAGTGAATAGAAGAGGTTGATTCGATGGACCAACCTCATAGATTATCCCTTCGTGTTGTGAGAAACTATCTTTAATTGACTCCACATACTCAAACTTACTCGGATCACGTTTGGTTGATTTGGATTGTTTAACTTTTTTAGACTTACGACGACCACAAATATGAGTTTGGGTCTCGGGCTCAATCAGGGAGGTTATTGTTGGACTTGAAATCTCCGCCAATCTTTTCAACAATAACAAAGACTCAGAGGCTTGTTCAAATTTGGTGTAAAGATCACTGATATAATGAGTCCATCGAGTCCCAATTTCGTACCCAATACCAACATCATCTCCTTTAGTTGGTAGCATATCCAATTTTCTACAAAACACATCAACCTTATCAAGGGGAATTGGCTTCTCCAATCTCATATATTCAGAAATCTCATGAGCACAAGGCAGTTCACACATCTTTCTCATTATACATCCCCACAGCAAAAGGTCTACATTACCCTCAATTATACAATTAATTTCTTCATATATCGTATTCAGTGCATGTATAGAGACTATACCTCACAATGATACGAATATCATTGATTTGTTTTTAAGTAGGACTACATTTTTGCTCTTCTCAAAGGACTATTTGATTGCATTGTATGTCATCTCAATGAGGGTGTGAATCTGTTCTCAACATGTCTCAAAATTACACTGACTTGATTCAAGCTGTCTTTTAACAATGCATGGTGACTCTCTGCCTTAAAATAATATACAATCACTTACAAATTTTAGGTTATCTATAATGAAATATAGAAAACAGTGAATGTGAGAATATGGTGAAATACATGTTTGTTGTGGTATTATTGAAATTCATGACATTCTTCGTCCAACAAGATACAAATCTTTCCTTATATGGCCCCACTGTAGGTCCCAAGGAGTGTGGTTTAAGGTTTAGAAGGTGGGGGGGAGGGGTTGAATAAAGCTTTCCAACTTTTCAGTTTTTAGTCCTTTTAAAAAATTTCAACAGAGTTGACTCAAATCAGCTAAGTCCTTGGGGGACAGCTAGGTTGGCTTACTTCAACAAAGTTACCAACTCAACAGACTCGACTGAGCTGTTGATAGTATAACTTAGCTGCGTCAGCTAACACTCAACTTTTTAATAGATTTGGTTTTATACTACGGAAGACTTAACACCCTCTTTAGTTTTAAGCACGTTTCAACACTTGTTTTTAGCAATGTTATTATCAGCTGGGTTTGCAATTTTAAATTATCAACAGATATAAATGTATGCAAGAATGTAAAATGCTGAAAGTAAATGACACAAGTAAATTTTATAGGGTTCGAGGATGGGGTAATTCCTCTAATCCACTCTTCTCCAACTCCTAGAGGAATCCACTAAGTAACATATCAGGTTACAAAGTAGTTCTTCAGTCTAGAGACAACCTTGATCACACAACCGGCTTCTCCTGCGACTCAGCTTCTTCAAAAGACAGCTGCCTTGCTACTTCAGCTCCCTTCAAACCCTTGGAATTGATCACACTGACCTTCCAACGAGCACGAAACTTCCGGGTTCGATCTTGAACCTAACTACAACTCCTTCAAACATGGAGAGTAGACCCTTTTGTTCTTTAAAACTTTTCTCTTCAAGCGATTGAAGTATTATTTCCTTCACATCATGTGTTGGATCGAGTTCCTTCGTGTTTTAGGCTTGAGGAATTTCTTGATAAGCTTTGAGAATGTTTGCAGATTTTGCTTGCTTGAAAATTGCTTGTAAGATCGGTCACCTTTTCTCAAATGCTTCCTCAGCCTTTTTGTCACAACCATTTTTTTTAAAAGAAAACAAAAATTTAAAAAGAAATAAAAGAGAGATAGTGGATGATATTGGGGATAATGGGAGAGAAAGGTGGATAAAAAGAAGGGGAAAAAAATGATAGTGGAGGAAATTAGTGGAGATAATGGGAAGGAAAGTGGAAATAAAATAATAAAAAGGAAGAAATAAAATATGATGAGGAGGATTAGTTTGAAAGGAGGAATCGGATGAGTGAAGAAGTAACAGAAAAGAAGAGAAAGGAAAGAAGGAGAAAGAAAGAAAAGAAAAGAGAAAAAGAAGAAGAAGAATCAATGAAATACAAGAAATAAATTCGATTTGCGGTACAAATTATCCGAGAAGTTTGAAGGTTTCATAATTATTTCTTTAGTTTCATATTAAATTTGGTTAAGTTTTACTAATCCTATTATATAATAATTTATGTATAGATTCTATTGGGTAGAAGCCGGGATGAATTTTATCTTAGTTGATCCGAGTCATCCGAGAAACCAGGCAAGTAATCTCCCTAGTTTTCATATAGAATTAGGTTTAAGTTAATTGATCTTGTGTTTGACTAAAAGGCTTGGCCCTAAATTGTATGATTTAATTTATCCGTATGATTTATTGGCTTTATCGCACTATTATATTTTGAATCACTGTAAGGTTATAATTGTTATAGGTTATTTCCATGTATATTGTATTGTAATTTCAATGAATGATTAAAATAAAATAAAATAGACAACACGTGAACTACTAATATTTGCTAAAAAGTTAGTCCATTCAATTCAAGTTTACCTATTTACAAATCACGTATGCATATTGAAATATGAAATTATTATTATTATATTGTATAGTACTCATTAAACTTGCCACTTGATTTTGGGTGTTCTGTTCCCACAAAAATGAATTGTTAAGATTTGGAATCTTATGTGTCACTACATATATTATAGTTAGTAACCATTTTGGTAATTAGTAATTCTGCTAATTAATTAGGATGAAGTCATGATCAAATTTAGTATCACTTAGATACTATTTAGAATATGTATAATTGCGTGATTCACGTCCATGTTTCGATTTATTATGTAAATTGAGTAAACTGTCCATTAATTTTTACTAAATTACTAATTAAATATGTATAGGATATTTTCCTAATTAATTGGATATAGATTTATTCCCAATTAATTTAATGTGTGGTTTTCTTAAATTGGTAGAACATAGGGTTTTCTCCTAAATAATTTTAAATAGTTTTCCCTTAATTAATTGAATGTATGATTTTCCCTAATAAATTGAATGTAGTGTTTTGTTCTCGAATAATTTCAGCTAATGTGATTTAATTATTATGCCATGCGTTTATATTTATTCTCGCAATCAATGAAAGTTGCATCACTTAGGTTCATGTATCATATTAATATATGTTCATAGCATTTCACAAGCATACAAAGACTAAGTAAAGTCAAGTTTTAGGTTTAGAATTAATAATATGTTTTTCAAAGAAATGGATGTACATTGTTCTATGATGCTGGAGTGAGTGGGAAATGGGCGCCGGGGACCGGCGTTCCGACAATGTGCCGCTTGCGGCTAATGTTAATGTTAAAAGAAATGGGCCTTCGGGCAAAATGTTAATCGGGTTCCAAATAACAAGGCCCACTGCGACCCTGAATAGAACAATGTGCCACCAAGTGAGCTCGCGTCTTAAAGAAAATTTTAAGTAAAGAAAATGAAAAGTTTTGAAGTAAATGTTATATTATTGCATTAGGCATGCATTCACGCATGAGATTACTTGTTGAGCTTCTTTAAAGCTCATCCCACGAATGTTTAATATTTTCAGATCAGAACCTTGATGAGGAAGGAGATGGCGCAGCGCAGTGACTCGCGAACCCACATCTTTCATGATTTTCAAGTTTCTGAAAAATAAATAAAAAAAAATTGAATTTTATTTTCTATTGGGATGTTGACTGTCATTTTTATTTCATTATGAATGTTTCTGGATTTATAATTGTTTCAAGTATTAGTCTTTATTTCCACTGTAAACTTTGAAACGAAGTAAAGTTTTAATATTCCGTATTTTTAAGAAATCTTTAAAGTATTTCCATTATAATTACTTATTTTCGGATTAAAATTCAATAAGCTAGAAGGTGCTAAATTTAGTGGTATCAGAGCCGAGGTTTTTAAAATCGGTTCTGTAGACTTCCAAAGTTTTTCTTTAGAAAATATTTTAAGTTAAAAAATAATGGGTTCTAAGTCGCGCTTCGAGCATCTCCCTCCGCAATTCGGTAAGGATTACATTTACTGTCATTATTAATTGATATATTTTGTTTCTATAATATGTATGCCTGTATGAAATTGATTGTTGTTTGAATTGAATAGAAGATAGATGTACTTGATATTTTATCTGGAAAAAAAAATTTATTTTATATGCAAATAAAATTACTCACATTATTTTACTTCAAATTCCAACATGATTGTTATAATGATACTATTCCGCATTTTACCGTATCAGAAGAATACTAATGATTACTTACACTAAGTTAGAAAATAATATTAGAATGGAACATATGACTGCGAGAATTTAATGAACTTAATAAACTTGTTTCAGTTAATATAAAATGAATCGCAACACTCGTTCGACTCACCAAGACGGTAATGGTTCCAACACCAACAATGCTCAAGGGACTCCCCTGACTGTTGAGGCTCTCTTGCAAGCTTTGACTACTTTTGGTGATACTAATCAGATTAGACGTGCTGACGTCCCTGAAAGAAATCGGTTATCGGACTTTCTTAGGTTATCCCCGCCATCTTTTGCGGGTACCACTGATCCTATCGAAGCCGAGGGATGGCTTACTGAGATACGAAAAATCTTTTTTGTAATTGACTATACTAATGAAGAACGTGTTAACTATGCAACGTTTGTGCTGAGAGGCGATGCATATGATTGGTGGAGGATGGTGCAACGTCAGATAGAGGGCGATACTATCCCCTTTACTTGGAAAAGGTCCACAGAAGTCTTTTATGATAAGTACTTTCCGAGGAGTGTTCGCCAACAGAAGGAAAGAGAATTTATACAGTTGGAACAGAGGAATCGTACGGTGGCCGAATATGAAGCAGAATTCGCCAAATTGTCCAAATTTGTTCCTGACTTGGTTGCTATTGAGGAACGAAGAGCCAGATGATTTGAAGAAGGGCTCCGATCCCTAATCAAGCTTGCAGTGACTCCTTTTGAGCTTACTACTTATTGTGAAGTTATCAACAAAGCTATGTTGGTGGAAAGAGCTCAATCTATTAATCGAGAAGAGATGAGGATCCAACAAGGAGGACAAAAGTTCAAGAAATAGAACCCAAATGTTTGGAATAATAATAGTCAGAAAAGATCGCAAGTACAAGTTCCACAAAGTGCCTCACATAATAAACAACTAACGATTGTTTGCACTAAATGCGGCAAGGCACATCGGGGAGAATGTTTGTTTGGTACAGAAGTTTGTTTTAATTGAAAGAAACCTGGACACATAGTATTAAACTGCCCGGAGAGGAAGAAGCCCACTCAGGCTAGAGTGTTCACAATGACGCAAACAGAAGCTGAGGAAGCAACATATGTGGTGGCTGGTAACAAATTAATTCTTGCATTTTTTTCTTTCGAATTTCATATCATTATGTTCATGCATGTTTTGAGTATGTAATTATTTTGTAGGATCTATGAATGTTTGTGGTATACCTGCTTATGTGTTAATTGATTCTGGTGCTTCGCACTCTTTCGTGAACTCCAAATTTGCTATGAACCTGTCCGATTATGCTACTTTATTGGGCACTCTTTTTAGCATATCAACTCCCTCAGGGGATGTCATGAACTCAACTTTAGTTTACACTAATTGTCCAGTTTCCATTGATGGAAGAGAGTTATTTGCTAATCTTATTGGGTTGAATATTCATGACTTCGATGTCATTCTAGGAATGGATTGGTTATCCAAACATCATGCAACAATCGATTGTCGAGCTCAAAGGGTAGTCTTTTATTCTCTTTAGGACTCCCAATTATTCTTTCACGGAGTCTCATCAAAACCTGTTAACTATGCTATCTCAGCTATGAAGGCCCGTAAACTCCTAAACAAAGGTTGTGAAGCCTATCTAGCCTCAATAACTAAAGTTTCAAAGGATTGTTCCTCTATTGATCAAATTTCTATTGTCTGTGAATATCCTGATGTATTTCCTGAGGATCTTCATGGCGTTCCACCAGAAAGAGAGGTAGAATTTGTCATAGAGTTAGTGCCTGAAATGACTCCAATATCCAAGGCACCATATCAAATGGCTCCTACCGAACTGAAAGAACTCAAGGAACAACTACAACATTTGCTCGATAAAGGATTCATTAGACCGAGCTTCTCACCTTGTGGTGCACCAGTCTTATTGTTAAAAAGAAGAATGGGACGATGCGATTGTGTATTGATTATCGTGAACTTAGTAAGGTGACCATCAAGAACAAATACCCTCTTCCAAGAATTGAGGAATTATTTGACCAACTTCAGGGTGATGGATATTTTTCTAAGATCGATTTGAGATCAGGCTATCATCAATTGCACATTCGAGAAGCAGACATCCCAAAAACCGCATTTCGTTATCGCTATGGTCACTATGAATTTCTTGTCATGCCTTTTGGTTTGACTAATGCCCGAGCCGCATTCATGGATTTAATGAATCGAGTCTTTTCTGATTATCTTGATCAATTTGTCATAGTCTTTATTAATGATATCCTTATATATTCTCAATCAAAAGATGAGCACGAACAACACTTAAGACTAGTATTGCGGAGACTCCGAGAGAAAAAGCTATTTGCAAAATTCAGTAAATGCGAGTTCTGGTTAGACAATGTTCCTTTCTTAGGACATATTGTTTCTCGAGAGGGGATTTCTGTAGATCCTAGCAAGGTTGAGGTGGTGAAAAATTGGCCTACACCAAAGAACGCAGGAGAGATCCGCAGTTTCCTTGGGTTAGCTGGCTACTACAGAAGATTCGTCGAGGGTTTCTCTAAGATCTCTGCTCCACTAACTCAACTAACGAGGAAGAACATTAAGTTTCAATGGGATGACAAGTGTGAAAAGAGCTTCAACGAGTTGAAAGAAAGATTGACAACGGCTCCAGTTCTTACATTGCCAAATGGGATTAATGGTTTTATTATCTATAGTGATGCATCACTAAAGGGTTTAGGTTGTGTTCTTATGCAACATGGGAAAGTAATTGCATACGCTTCTAGACAATTGAAGGATTATGAGAAAAATTATCCAACTCACGATCTGGAATTAGCAGCTGTGGTTTTTGCATTAAAAATATGGCGACACTACTTATACGGGGCTAGGTGTGAAATTTACACCGATCATAAAAGTCTAAAATATTTCTTCACTCAGAAAGAACTTAACATGAGACAATGCAGGTGGTTCGAACTAGTGAAGGACTACGATGCGTTATCAATTACCATCAGGGTAAGGCCAATGTGGTAGCGGATGCTTTGAGTCGTAAAGGTCAAGGATCTATTTACGCTTTGCATGTGGTTCAATGACTTTGTTAAAAGACATACAAAACCTTGAGTTGGAAATTATTTCCCAAGAAAAGATGAGTTATTTGGCTACCTTGACTTTACAGCCGTCAATTCTGGGAAAGATAAAAATTGCACAACTAGATGACCCAAAGTTAAACAAGATTCGCGCAGAGGTCATTGAAGGAAAACGACATGATTATGTGATCTCAATAGATGGAACTTTACGTTTGGGTAATAGACTTGTAGTCCCCAACAACAAGGACTTGAAGCTAGAAATTATGAAGGAAGCTCACAACTCTCCTTACTCTATTCACCCGGGAAGTACAAAGATGAAACATGACCTCAGCAAACATTTTTCATGGGTTGGCATGAAAAAGGACGTGGCATCATATGCCCAGAGGTGTCTTACCTGTCAACAAGTCAAGGCTGAACATCAAAGACCTTCCGGTCTTTTGCAACCACTGATGATTCCTGAGTGGAAGTGGGAGTGTGTTGGTATGGATTTTTTTATGGGACTACCAAAAACAAAAATGGGATTCAACTCTATCTGGGTTATAGTTGACCGTCTCACCAAGTCCGCACATTTTCTACCAGTGAAAAGAACGTACAACATGGAGAAATATGCAGAAATATATATAACTAAGATAGTTCGGTTGCATGGAGTACCATTGTCCATTGTGTCGGATAGGGACCCTAAGTTTACCTCCGCTTTTTGGAAAAGCCTACACCGAGCTATGGTACTCAGTTAAGTTTCAATACAGCTTTTCATCCACAAACCGATGGACAATCAGAGAGAACAATTCAAACACTTGAAGATATGCTCCGAGCATGTGTGATAGATTTTAGTGGTACTTGGGATAAATTTTTACCGCTAGTGGAATTTTCGTACAACAATAACTATCAAGTTTCTATTGGGATGGCTCCTTATGAGGCTTTGTACGGAAGAAAGTGTCGATCACCAGTGCATTGGGATGAAGTCGGTGAGAGAAAACTAATAGGACCTGAGTTGGTTCAACAGACCACAGAAGTAGTTGAGAAAATCCGACAAAAAATGAAAACTACTCAAAGCCGTCAAAAGAGCTATGCTGATAAGAGAAGAAATCTATTAGAATTTTCTATTGGAGATATGATTTTTCTTAAAGCGGCACCAATGAAAGGTGTTATGAGGTTTGGAAAGAAAGGAAAGTTAAGTCCTCGCTATATTGGACCATTTGAAATTTTGGAGAGGATAGGTAGTTTGGCATATCGAATTGCCTTACCACCAGCACTATCCGGAGTTCACAATGTCTTTCATGTCTCGATGCTTAAGAAGTACATTCCAGATCAATCACACATTTTAAGTTACGAGTCACTCAATATTCGTGATAATCTGACATATGATGAAACACCAGTTAGAATTGTGGATAAGATTGAGAAGGAGCTTAGAAGAAAGAAAGTTGTACTAGTCAAAGTCCAATGGAGGAGTCACACTATAGAAGAAGCTACGTGGGAACACGAAGATGAGATGCGTGTTCTATATCCCCAACTATTTGGTAAGCAATGAGCTCTCAATATACGATTTATTTTCTTGCATTAGAATATTATTTATATATGGTTGCAAGTTTCGAGGACGAAACTTTTTATAAGGAGGGGAGAATGTCACAACCATTTTTTTTAAAAGAAAACAAAAATTTAAAAAGAAATAAAAGAGAGATAGTGGATGATATTGGGGATAATGGGAGAGAAAGGTGGATAAAAAGAAGGGAAAAATGATAGTGGAGGAAGCTAGTAGAGATAATGGGGGAAGGAAATAAAATAATAAAAAGGAAGAAATAAAATATGATGAGGAGGATTAGTTTGAAAGGAGGAATCGGATGAGCGAAGAAGAAATGTGAGAAAAGAAGAGAAAGGAAAGAAGGAGAAAGAAAGAAAAGAAAAGAGAAAAAGAAGAAGAAGAATCAAGGAAATACAAGAAATAAATTTGATTTGCGGTACAAATTATATCCAGAAGTTTGAAGGTTTAGTAATTATTTGTTTAGTTTCATATTAAATTTGGTTAAGTTTTACTAATCCTATTATATAATAATTTATGTATAGATTCTCTTTGGGTAGAAGTCGGGGTGAATTTTATCTTAGTTGATTCGAGTCATCCAGAAACCGGACAAGTAATCTCCTAGTTTTCATATAGAATTAGGTTTAAGTTAATTGATCTTGTGTTTGACTAAAAGGCTTGGCCCTAAATTGTATGATTTAATTTATCCTTATGATTTATTGGCTTTATCGCGCTATTATATTTTGAATCACTGTAAGGTTATAATTTTGTTATAGGTTATTTCCATGTATATTGTATTGTAATTTCAATGAATGATTAAAATAAAATAAAATAGACAACACGTGAACTACTAATATTTGCTAAAAAGTTAGTCCATTCAATTCAAGTTTACCGATTTACAAATCATGTATGCATATTTAAACATGAAATTATTATTATTATATTGTATAGTACTCATTAAACTTGCCACTTGATTTTGGGTGTTCTGTTCCCACAAAAATGAATTGTTAAGATTTGGAATCTTATGTGTCACTACATATATTATAGTTAGTAACCATTTTGGTAATTAGTAATTCTGCTAATTAATTAGAATGAAGTCATGATCAAATTTATTATCACTTAGATACTATATTTTATGTATAATTGCGTGATTAATGTCCATGTTTCGATTTATTATTTAAATTGAGTAAACTGTCCATTAATTTTTACTAAATTACTAATTAAATATGTATAGGATGTTTCCTTAATTAATTGGATATAGATTTATTCCCAATTAATTTAATGTATGGTTTTTTTAAATTGGTTGAACATAGGGTTTTCTCCAAAATAATTTTGAATAGTTTTCCCTTAATTAATTGAATGTATGGTTTTCCCTAATAAATTGAATGTAGTGTTTTGTTCTCGAATTATTTCAGCTAATGTGATTTAATTATTATGCCATGCGTTTATATTTATTCTCGCATTCAATGGAAGTTGCATCACTTAGGTTCATGTATCATATTAATATATGTTCATAGCATTTCACAAGTATACAAAGACTAAGTAAAGTCAAGTTTTAGGTTTAGAATTAATAATATGTTTTTCAAAGAAATGGGTGTACATTGTTCTAAGATGCTGGAGTGAGTGGGAAATGGGCGCGGGGGACCGGCGTTCCCACAATGTGCCGCTTGCGGCTAATGTTAATTTCAAAAGAAATGGGCCTTCGGGCAAAATATTAATCGGGTTCCAAATAACAAGGCCCACTGTGACCCTGAATAGAACAATGTGCCACCAAGTGAGCTCCCATCTTAAAGAAAGTTTTAAGTAAAGAAAATGAAAAGTTTTGAAGTAAATGTTATATTATTGCATTAGGCATGCATTCATGCATGAGATTACTTGTTGAGCTTCTTTAAAGCTCATCCCACGAATGTTTAATATTTTCAGATCAGAACCTTGATGAGGAAGGAGATGGCGCAGTGCAGTGACTCGCGAACCCACGTCTTTCATGATTTTCATGTTTTTCAAGTTTCTAAAAAAAAAATAAAAAAAAGTTTGAATTTTAATTTCTATTGGGATGTTGACTGTCATTTTTATTTTATTATGAATGTTTCTGGATTTATAATTGTTTCAAGTATTAGTCTTTATTTCCCCACAGATGAGGGCCCATCCTCTTGTGACCGCCAGATGTCCGCCTCATGCCTGCACCCGCGATCCACAAGAAGTCATCCCACTCGCTGCACCAACCATAAGGCTGTAAACTTTGAAACGAAGTAAAGTTTTAATATTCCGTATTTTTAAGTAATCTTTAAAGTATTTCCATTATAATTAATTATTTTCGGATTAAAATTCAATAAGCTAGAAGGTGCTACACTTTTATAGTGCTCATTTGAAAATTTACCCATTGAAGAGATAGGCTATTTTCAAAATGACACTTCCTTGTTCGTTGGCTTGTCTTTTCTTTGCCTGCAGCATTGTGATGTTGACCCTTCCTCGTATTAAATGGCTCTGCAACTGTTCAGGGCCTGACACAAGCTACAGTGTTTCCCATTAGTTTATTCCTTTTGCATATTTCTGGGCCAAACACTTTAGACAGGGCATCTTTGACTTATTACCATTTCGAGTAATATCATTGACTTCCTTCCAACGGATTAATGTCAGTCGACTTGACTTGACTGCTGCCTTTACCTCTTTGACTTGAGTCTGCTTCATCCTTTAAGGAAAGACTCAACTGTCACTTCAACTGGTAGACTTGGCTCTTTACTGACTTGACTGACACTTCTTCAACCTTTACACAGTTGTTCCTCAGCTGGATCTCCTTCAGTCGAGTCCGTGCCTTCCATCTCGACCATACTCAGCTGACATATAGCTGGGTCTTCACTCTAGTCTTCAGTTGGCTTCTTGCATTCTTCGACATAGCTGACTTCACTCAGCTCATGTCGTCCTATCTATTACAAAATAGAAAATACAAGGAAAATGGGGTACCAACTTGCTATTCTAAGTTTTACATGGTATCATCAAAATCTTAACAATAAATTTCCTAACAATTTCACCTTTTATGATGATGCCAAAACTTTAAAAAAATACAGCAAACACAAGCAGTGCAGTAACAAAGAATGTATGCTTTGAATATGTCAATTTTATTGATCATAACATTCTTGTCCTTTACAAAGCTGTTTACAAAATGTACTCTATACACTGTATCAGAGTTTATACATACATTGAATTACAACATGTATCAGAGCAATGTTACAAAGTAAGTATCAGAAATTATGGGTTTCCAAACATACTTACAGCTATGTATTTATAGCAGAGTAAAATACATGAAGGGGTTCCAGCCGTCTTCTGCGCCTTGACTGCTTCCTTCCTCTCTCTTCATCCTCAGCTCTCCTCCTGTCTTTCTCTGCTCTTCTCCTTTTCCTCTCTTCTTCCTCCTTGTTATTCTTCTCATAGGCACGCCTTGCAGCAGGGTTATCCCTACGCTGCCTCTCCTCCCATTCACGATTTACCATCTCATTTTCAGCTTCTTGCCTCCTCACAGCTTCTTCATTCTTGCGCATCACTTTTAAATTGGCAAGATGATCGTACCCAACCCAGTAAGTGATCCCTTTCTTCTGTGGATCAATGTACTTTATGTCTTTTGTTTTTGGCTGTGGTTGAGTGCTTCTGCCTCTTCCACTGCTTCCAGACCTTCCCTTCTTCTTCCTGACTTAGCTCCTCCTTTGGGAGTGTACTATACTGGTGCTTTTCCAGCTGAGTGACTGCTAGAACTCTGCTGCCTATTAGCTGATTTACATAAATCAAGGCCCTTCTCTCAGTACAAGTCCCACGCCTATTGTAGAGTCAAGTTCTTGAAATAGCCTTCTGCTTCCAGAGTTTGAAATTCCTCTAGTGATCTGGGCTTAAATCCAACATCGGGCATTGTGATTTATCTAGGAGATTTGATCACTGGGGAATCCTTTAATAATCCTGTTGGGGGGACCATCATACGTTGTCCTTATATCCTTGATACGCATAGAATGCTTCTCAGCCACCTTGTCAAACTCAGCTTCGATTGCTCTTCTTGATTCTTTGATAGCTAACTCAACTTTCTCTTCTAGAGTCAGCTCTTTAGGTAGTTTGCTGAGAAGCGAGGCTGTTACTTCTCCTTGCTGAGGAGTTTTGGCAAACATAATTTTAAGAGGGGGGTTTTTCACTGAACTTCATTTCCCCTTAGTTGCATCTCCTTTCTTCTCCTCCTTATAACTCCCTTGCCCTTCCTTTAATTTCCTCATAGCTTCCTCTTCCCCCTTTTTGCCATCATCACCAAAAGGTAGAGGAGGCCATGGAACATTCCACTAAGGATGAAATCAAGTCGGCTGTTGGTGGAATCATGCTTATCATGCGACTTGGAGTAGGCTGTTTGGAATTTAGACTTCATAGCCTTTGACTCAGCTGCATCAACTTCATTTATGTTTGGAGAACACTAATCCGCTGACTCATGTTGGTCTCCAATCTGGCAATTTTGTTCTTGTGCTGTATCTTGAGTAACTCCAGGTCCGACTTATGAGATTTCTCCATCCTCACAATGTGATCCCTTTGCCTCTGCTGGAACTTGAGATTGTTAGAGCTCTAGACCACTAACTCTGCAAATAGAGACTTAAAGTAGCGGACTTGCTCTCTTCTCATAGCCAATGTTTGTCCAACCCATTCATGAATTCTCAATACAACTCTGCGAATATCTCCAGTGATGTTGGCATCACAATTATCCAGCCTTTGGTCTAATGATGCAAAGCCATGCTCCATTTTCTCGATCTCAGCACAAATAGCTTTAAAAGCCTTCGGAAGTCGACTGTTGAAGCTGACTCATCCTCTGGCCAAAATGCATCAAAATCAAAACCAATAGGTTGTTGTATCAGTTGGAGTTCCGCGTTCTTCTGGTGGGACATGGACAGTGTACTTGGCTTGTTCTCTAGCTGATTCGGCTTCTAGGGGAGGCAATTGGGCTTCAAAATGAAATATGTTCTCGAATAGATCATCTGGGTAAATAGGAATTCCCAGGTCCAGCTTGTGGAGCTTTTCCCTTCTCCTTTCGAATTACTTCAACTCGACTTGCCTCAGCTGATCTAGCTTCATCGGCATTAGGAGCAGTTGTGTTAGCCTGCTGAGCCGATTGAGTTTCAGCTTGAGCAACTGTATGAACATACTCAACTGACTGACCCTCAGCTGTCTTAATAGCTTCCTCGATATCAGTAGGGGCTTCCTTATGAGTGTTCTGTTCCTCGGCTGACTTATCAGCTTCATCGGATTGTGATGGTGCCATTGGGGTGGCCCATCAACCAATACGAATCTCATTGGAGCAGCTTTATCACTAGCTTCACTCCGAGAGGCTTGAGCATCCTCAGTTGTGTCCTTGTTAGATTCATCAATGGGGGTGGACTCATCTTCATTTTTGGATTCCTGGAATTCAATATCAACGTGTTCTTAGGAATCACGAAGAGCGCTGATTTCTTCTTCTTCTCCAGTTGCCTCCACTTGAGGAATTTGCTCATTAGCAACTTCTTTACCCAAGGAAGTCTCAACCTCCTTTGGGCCTTCTACATCCCTGTGTGCAGTCTCAACTACAGTAGGGTCTTGGGCAGTTCTCCCTTCAGCAGACTCAGCTGCCTTAGGGTCTTCGGTGGCATCCATCAGAGTCTCAACTCCAAGGATTGCACTTTCAGGACCAGGAGTCTCAACTCCCATGGTCTCCATTCCATCCTTTGCCTTAGCTGCATCAGCAACATCATCGGCCTGCAGTGTAGATGAGGTTCCAGCTGGGACAATCTCAACCATCTGAGCTCCATCAACTTTAGTCTACTGTTCAGTTTGTTTCTCACCTTCGCCTCCTTTCTCCATTTGTTGGTCTCCCACAGTAGCCTCCGACTCGGCTTTGTGGTGGTGAGAGCTCCTCCTCCTCGGTGGCGCACGGCTAAGTTAAGTTAAGAGGTGGGGTTGCTTTGCACCTGAGACTCGGTTGTTGTTCCCTCTGAGTGATCAGCCATGGGGGCAGGTGTCTTGACACCTTCTGCAGGAGTTGGCTTGTCTAGGGTTATAGATGTTCTTTTGTCTTGTTCCTTGTAGCACAATCTCATTTGATTCAGCATCCTTGATCTGGCATATTCCCATGTTGAATCCCATATTATAGCCTTTGTCACAGAGTTGGCTGATGCTTAGTAGATTGAAATTGAGACCTTCAACATATGCAACATCTGTGATCTCCAAACCATTCTTCTTGATTGACCGTGTGCCTTTAATTTTCCCTAGAGCTTCATTTCCTCCAAATATGACTTTTGCACATTTGATCTCCTTGAATTTTGACAGATTCCTTTTATTCCCTATCATGTGTCTGGAACAACCACTATCCATGTACTAGGTTCCTTGGCACTCAGCTGTTCCTTGAACCTGCAATCAAGGAAATTAATTTTTAGGTACCCATACTTGCGTGGGTCCTGGGGGTTAGTGCTATTAGATGCTCCAACCAACCTACAGCCAAATGATCTAACTCTAAGAGGTTGACATCTATCAGTTCCATTATTATAATGCACATTAGCAAATTGCTTGGGGGTTTTAGGATCATATAGCTGTCTCTTTTGTCTATATGCATGTGTGTGTGTTTGAGCATTTGCTTTCTTGGGGTAATAGTGGAATTTCTGGGTGTTGTGCCTGGGTGCATGTGTGTGCTGATAGTAGCTCTTTTGCCTTGGGAATGACCTTTGCTGAGGTTGAGGTCTTTGCCACTTTGGCTTGTATCCCATAGGTCTTTGCTGATATTTCACTTGGTTATTCCAATCAGCTTGGTTAGGATAGTTTCTACCATTCCCATCATATGAATTTCTCTGATGAAATCTCTGGGGCTTTTGGTAGCTCTGCTTAGCTTTCACAGAGTAATTTCTGTTGGAAGTCTACTGATGGACTTTTCTAAATTTCTTTTCAGATGTCCTCTCAGCATACTCTACTGGCTTCTTTCCTTTTCCCTTATATCCAAGGCCAGTATGATTGTAGTTGTATTTTGGTGTGGATGTTGGTGCAACATATGGTGTTTTGGGCTTTTTGAACCCTTATTCCTTGAGGATCCTTTTTTCCAAAATTACTCTGGGAGTTTGATTATGCACAAAGGAATTGAATCCTATAGCTGCCTTATCTCCACACTCTTTTTGACTCATTATAAGTTCATCCAATGATTTGGATGCTTTTTAAATGAGGCAATCACATTTTTAAGATCTTTTTCTCTCTTTCAGTAGCAGCTAACTCTGCTAAGATCTTGGAATTTTCAGCCTTCAGCTTGATGTTCTCATCAGCTATTTGGCATAGAGTACTCAGCTCTTTAGTCAGCTATGAGTTTTGGCTTTTAAGCTGGTTGTTTTCCTCATTTAAAAGTGTGTGTGAGGTTTTAATATGCTCAAAATCTTTCATCATTTTGCCTAATGACTTATAAAGATCTGTGGGTGATGAAGTGCGTGTATCACAGTTAGTATCACTAGAATCTGAATGAGATGAGTTAGATTGTGCCTCATCTTCTTGATCTTGTTCTTTGGCCATGAGGCAGACCAAGGCCTCTTCCTCAGTATCACTTGAGTAGTCAGCTTCACTACTGTCCGAGTCTGCTGGCTCTTTACATTTAACTGGTTCAGCAGTTTCAGCAGCTAGCATTGCTTTCTTCTTTTCTTGTCTTCTTTCCCTAAAGACTCTTCTTTCTTCTTCATTTCTGTATTTGTTGACTAGTGGATATGAACAGTCAACAACAAAGTGTCCTGGTTGTCTGCAATTCCAACACAGGTTTTCAGCTCTCTGATCATCTCTCTCAGCTCTCTGATTATCAGCACTCTGATAGTTAGCTCTTTGATGATCAACTCTCTTGTGTGGCCTATCCTCCCTTACTTTGGAAGGTGCTGAATGTCTTCTGGAGGTCTCACCCTTGTTTCTTTTGTAGTTCTTGTTAAAAAACTTGTTGAATCTTTTAACCATGAGAGCAATTTCCTCATGGTCTATGGTTTCCTTTGGCTCAACTTTCTTCCCTCCACTGGCCATCAGTGCAGCTGTCTTGGGTGCAACTGTCTCCTCCTGCTCTTTTCTTCTCAGCTCAAACTCATATGCCTTGAGGTCTGAGAATAGCTCATGATTTGATGTTTTTGAGAGGTCCATTGAGTGTCTCAGGGCCATGACCTTCATTTCCCATTCAGCTGGGAGGGCTCTTAGAATCTTCATGCACATCTCCTTTTGAGTGTATTCTTTCCCAAGAGCTGAAAGCTCATTTGTGATCTCTGTGAATCTGGCATCCAGCTGATCCAGACTTTCACCTGCAAGCATTTTAAAATTTTCAAATTTTTGAACAGCAACTGTTAGTTTGTTTTCCTTTATCTGTTCAGATCCTTCACAAATCAGGGTTAACTTATCCCATATTTCTTTGGCTGGTTGCATGACTTGACTTTATTGAACATGGCCATGTCCTATGTCTTGTAGAGAATATCCTCCGCCACATTGTCCAGGTTGTATCTCTTTTTGTCTTCATTTGTCCATTCACAGCGAGGTTTTCAACCATAGCTGGTCTAGGCTCTGCTGCAGCATCCTCTCCTTCATCTTGAGGTGCTTTTCTTACAGCAGTGTTAACTTTGAATATTTGTAGTAGCCCATCCTCTATCACAAGCCACATTTAATCGTGTAAGGCTGATAGGTGAGCCTGCATGCGAATCTTCCAGTCATCAAACTCTTCCATAGTGAACATAGGAATACGAATTAGATTGGCTTCCATGATAATAACTTTGCTTTTGAAAATGAAAGTTTTGAAAACACAAGTGTTATATCTTTTGAAAAAGATTGAGATCTAGTTCAGTAACCAGTGCGGAAGGCTCAATGAACCAACCGCTCTGATACCACTTGTAGGTCCCAAGGGGTGTGGTGTAAGGTTTAAAAGGGGGAGGGGAGTTGAATAAACCTTACCAACTTTTCAGTTTTTAGTCCTTTTAAAAAATTTCAACAGAGTTGACTCAAATCAACTAAGTCCTTAAGGGACAGCTAGGTTGGCTTACTTCAGCAATGTTACCCACTCAACAGACTCGACTGAGTTGTTGATAGTATAACTTAGCTGCGTCAGCTAACACTTAACTTTTTAGTTGATTTGGTTTTATACAACGGAAGCCTTAACACCCTTGTTAGTTTTAAGCACGTTTTTAACACTTGTTTTTAGAAATGTTATGATCAGCTGGGTTTGAAATTTTAACTTAACAACAGATATAAATGTATGCAAGAATGTAAAAGTCTTTGAAAGTAAATGACACAAGTAAATTTTATAGTGGTTCGAGGATGGGGTAATTCCTCTAATCCACTCTTCTCCAACTCCTGGAGGAATCCACTAAGTAACAGATCAGGTTACAAAGTAGTTCTTCAGTCTAGAGACAACCTTGATCACACAGCTGGCTTCTTCTGCGACTCAGCTTCTTCACAAGACAACCGCATTGCTACTTGACTGACTCCCTTCAAACCATTGGAATTGATCACACTGACCTTCCAACGAGCACGAAATTTACGGTTCGATCTTGAACCTAACTCTGACTCCTTCAAACTTGGAGAGTAGACCCCTTTTGTTCTTTAAAACTTTTCCTCTTCAACTGGTTGAAGTATTCTTTCCTTCACAGCGTGTGTTGGATCAAGTTCCTTTGAGTTTTAGGCTTGAGGAATTTCTTGATAAGCTTTAAGAATGTTTGCAGATTTTGCTTGCTTGAAAATTGCTTGTAAGATTGGTCACCTTTTATCAAATGCTTCCTCAGCCTTTTATAGTGCTCATTTGAAAATTTGTCCGTTGAAGAGATAGGCTATTTTCAAAATGACATTTTCTTGTTTGTTGGCTTGTCTTTTCCTTGCATGCAATATTGTGATGTTGACCTTTCCTCGTATTAAATGGCTCTGCAGCTTTTCAGGGCCTGATACAAGCTTCAGTGTTTCCCATTGGTTTATTCCTTTTGCATATTTCTGGGCCAAACACTTTAAGACAGGGCAACTTGGACTTATTAATATATTGAGTAATATCCTTAACTTCCTTCCAACGGATTAATGTCAGTCGACTTGACTTGACTGCTGCCTTTACCCCTTTGACTTAAGTCTGCTTCATCCTTTAAGGAAGGACTCAACTGTCAGTTCAACTGGTATACTTGGCTCTTTACTGACTTGACTGACACTTCTTCAACCTTTACACAGTTGTTCCTCAGCTGGATCTCCTTCAGTCGAGTTTGTGCCTTCCATCTTCACCATACTCAGCTGACACACAATTGGGTCTTCACTCTGGTCTTCAGTTGAGTTCTTGCATTCTTCGACATAGCTGACTTCACTCAGCTCATGCTGTCCTATCTATTACAAAATAGAAATACAAGGAAAATGAGGTGCCAACTTGCTATTCTAAGTTTTACATGGTATCATCAAAATCTTAACAATAAATTTCCTAACAATTTACCCCTTTTTGATGATGCCAAAACTTAAACAAAATACAGCAAACACAAGTAGTGCAGTAACAAAGAATGTATGCTTTGAATATGTCAATTTTATTGATCATATATTCTTGTCCTTTACAAAGTTGTTTACAAAATGTACTCTGTACAGTGTATTAGAGTTTATACATACATTGAATTACAACATGTATCAGAGCAAAGTTACAAAGTAAGTATCAGAGCATTATGGGTTTACAAACATACTTACAGCTATGTATTTATAGTAGAGTAAAATACATGAAGGGGTAACAACCGTCTTCAACACCTTGGTTGCTTTCTTCTTCTCTCTTCATCTTCAGCTCCTCTCCTATCTTCCTCTGCTCTTCTCCTTTTCTTCTCTTCTTCCTCATTCTTTTTCTTCTCATAGGTACGCCTTGCAGCAGGGTCATCCCTACGCTGCCTCTCCTCCCATTCACGATTTATCCTCTCATTTTCTGCTTCTTGCCTCCTCATGACTTCTTCATTCTTGTGCATCACTTCTAAATTGGCAAGATGATCATACCCAACCCAGTAAGTGATCCATTTCTTCTGTGGATCAATGTACTTTATGTCTTTTGGTCTTGACCATACTCAGCTGACACACAGTTGGGTCTTCACTCTAGTCTTCAGTTGACTTCTTGCATTTTTTGACATAGCTGACTTCACTCAGCTCATGCAGTGCTATCTATTACAAAATAGAAATACGAGGAAAATGGGGTGCCAACTTGCTATTCTAAGTTTTACATGGTATCATCAAAATCTTAACAATAAATTTCCTAACATCCACCCATTGTTCCATGGCATATAGAATGGCAGCTAGATATTCTGTGAATTCTGATTGGAATCTCTTAAGCAAGTCATAAAATAATGACTCGATATCTGCAATCCGCAATAAATTCCAACACACATTAAATGAATCCTAATCATGTTTTATATGGAACATTGTTTTTGCATTTTGCCACAATGCTCCTATTAATATGCCACCGACAAAGAAAATGTCTCAAAGTGGAAAAGGTTCTCTCGATTGTATTCATTAAAGCCATTTCTCTATCAGTAACAATCACAGTTGGGAGAGAGGAAGGGTCCATCAATGATTTCAAGATTGTGCACGCCCATATATAGTTGTCTTCCCGCTCGAACTCCAAATATGCGGCTGCAATAAAAAATGACATATGTGTCACACCAACAATCTCCAATAAAGGTAATGTGTACCTATTTGTCTTGTACATACAATCCAAGAAGAGGACATTCGGAAAAGAACGCAATAACTCAATGCTCATTGGGTGAGCGAAAAATATATCTTTCACAGTGTTACTCGTCTCGCAACAACTATAATGATAGAAATATCCATGCTCCTTCAATTTCCATATAAGGTGTTGCATCTGCGATCGACCATCACGCTCAATAATTATATTCCTCATAAGAACATTGTAAATAGTCCTTATTGTCAACTTATTATTTACAAATTTTCATTGTAAACCAAACAAAATATCCTTCGGACGAGTATTGCCATGTGATATATCCATAACATAATCCTCCTCAGCTTTTGATAATCAACCAGCATATGGGTGGCCCTCCAAATACTCTGCACTTGGATGATTATGTACATCACATATAACATCCAATGCCCATTCTCCATCAATTGATACTTATTTATCCCTGAAACGAAATGGACAACCACACTTTTTTGTTACAGTTTCTCTCCTACTAACTTTCTTTTTGGCTTCACTCATATTAGCTTTTTCGATATTTTTCTCTAGATAATTTTCTTGATATGATTTTCTCTTAAATTTACGATAATGTCTACTACATTCACAAGTTAAAAATAACCGAGGTTTTTTATTACCCAAACCACTGTCTGACCTGCAATTGCTATCACCATGCCATGTTCGTTTCCTTTATCATGTACCCAATCAAATAATTTCTCGCGAGATAAAAAACTCGTGCATCGTGAATACATCCGTGCAATCCATAACAATATCTTGAACAAGAATAAAGAAGAAAATAAATATTAAAAAAAGGATGAAGAATAAACGAAAGAAAAAACATTGCTTGACAAAAAGTAAGAACGATGGAAAACGAACGATGAGAAAATAACGAAATTCCAATTCTAATATAATTCCAATTCCAATGTATGTTATGATGATGTTTATATCACATGGATTATGTTTTCGGCAAGAATATCAACCATTGCGTTCAACATGTTTTTACCATGCTACTCATTGTTGACGACATGGGATCATGGCAGAGGCTTACCAATGAGGTCAAATGTTTTCTCCGCTTTGAATCTTGGTCCACATGTTTAAGGATTTCTCTTCTTCTGAGTATTGTGGAAATATAATATTTATAAGGTATTCATAAAGATATATAATTCTATTGGGTTTTTAATTGGGGAAGGGTAAATTGGGAAAAGATTTTTGGGGGTGTATTAACTAATATATATATATTATATTTAAAAAGCATTGGGGGTGTATTGATAGGAAAACATTTAAAAAGCATTTTGGGGGTGTTAATAGTGCCCCCTATTTAAATAAACCACTTAAACATTATAATTTTCCCCCACCTCTACTCACATTCTTCTTCTCCTCCCAATTGGAAAATAAAAAGATGAGATCATGCGCACGAGTTTAACATAATGTTATGCTGACTAGAATCTTTTGTTATAAGATAATGTACCATCGTAACATGCATTAGAATATGTTTCAAACTTTTAGAGAGCTTTTGAACATTATGTTAAGAAATATTGTGTAGTTGCATGATATATTGATTCTCTGGCGAAAATTTAGTGTTGGGCACGACACTCGATCGGGTGCAATGTTAAGATTCTATTGAAATTGGTTTGAGATAAATTGGGTTTTGACCCAATTTTGACCAATTATTTAAGTGAGATCATTTATTAGATTTGGAAAATAAATGATATAATCGTAATCTACACCGCGAGTAGATTAATTTAGCATTTTCAATTTCTCAAAAATAATTTCGGGTGAATGTAAAATTAATGCACAAAGTTAGCCACTTAAATGTCTTTTATATATGGAATATAAAAGGGTTAGAATATGAAAAGTCATGTTCCAAATAGGAAACATATTAAATGCTTGACTAATTTATACAAAGCTTCACCACTAATATGGAGTAATCATGTGGAGCTCCTTATGGTATACCCTAGTTGACTAAGTCAATTTTGACTAGCCTCTGGCCAGCTCAAATAGCAACGAGGATGGTGCAGATGACCGTCCGAGCCCGAGTTGGAGCCGGGCCTATGCACGTCACACATAGTCACATTGGGCGCTTTAGAGGTGCACTTTACACTTCACACGTAGGCATCATCGCGAGGAGTCTTAAAGTTTTGAAAAATTTAACCAGGGTTTGTTCCAGTGGCTTGCTGACATGGTAGGGCAGCTCATATGGCAGTGACTTGGCAAAGTCGTCTAGGTGGCAACACGTGGCATGCAGTGGCTCTGATTGGACGTGTCTATCGCTGATATGACACAATGACTCCAGTGTGAAGAGGTGTATACCAAGGGGTGTATACCTTCGGATTGGATGCAATCTAGACCATCAAATTGCAATTGTTAATCACACGACGCGGTCTGACGGTCACGGTTGATCCGAACCTGGGATTGCACCCAGTCTGAAGAGGCATATGAAGTTCTATAAAAAGCAGTCCCCAAAACTCATTTCATCACTTCATATCTCGAAATCCAGTTCATATTTCTGCATAACTTCATAAAAGAAAGTTCAAAAAGCATCATAGTATTCGCTGATACTTGCGATTTGTAGTGAAACTATCGCAAGTTTGTTGTCGTTGTATCTTGGGAGACGATTGTCATTTTCCATACGCACCATGAGCGGGGCAATCTCGCCTTAAAGAGAAAGAGTGCAACTCTTGCCACGACATTTTATTTTCATACCGATACTCTGCTCAAATTTCTGTAGCCGTGTGATAGACACCAACCCAGTTATCCAACAGTATAAGATGAGATTTTTCGTGTTTATCGGGTGAGAAACCAGAGAAGTTCGGCAGTTCATATTTCAAAAGATGGAAACAAAAGATGTTGTTCTATCTCACTGTTCGCCAAATATTTGGATCTCAATACTGCAAGTGTACAATGTAGTTTATAGAATAATGGCAAGTAAGGTCATATTCCTTAAGGATTGAATACGAAACACTTAGGCTATAATAACATCGTATTCCAATTTTGTTGAAGCTTCCAGAAATCACAAGTTTTTAATATCTAATCGAATAAATAAAAATAAAAGAAATAATTTTGTAAAAACCCGAACTCCACAAGTCTTTTCAACAAATACGAAAGCAACCATAGGCACATAATCTCAACATACTTCTTCAATATTAAATCCAATCAATGTTTCAAAACCAATTCATGTGTTTCTAAGGGTTCAATTCCGTTACTTGTTTATTTCCCCTCCCAAAGCAAATAAATAGTAGAATAATACCAATTACTAGCATCCGTACTCAACAATTAATACTAACTCCCAATAGATCTGTGAATTGAATGACTCCCCACAAACAGTTTATGTCTAAATTCGATTTTCGTCTTTATTAGAACTCATCTCCCGAATTATGGACTAACAAATATGATATGCAAATTATTGATTAGATAATCAACATTTAAAAACAAGCACTCGAATTCATACAATAGAACACATAAATCAATTAAGAAAACAATCAATTAAGATTTAATATGAATCCACATTTTTGATTATGCCCTAGGATCTGAAAGATTAGCCAAAAATTGATAAAAAATTCATAGACAAACTTGAAATCAATATTTTGACATCGTTTAAGTATATACAAGAGACCTAAACTAAGCAAGAAAACCCCTTCTTGCCAGGATGGATTTTCCTCCAAGTCTTTGAAACTCATGTGCTTCTGTATATGTGAAAGGCCTTGTGGTGCTCTTCGTAACCTAGCCCTTCTCTCTCAGAAGACCTTTTGATTTGTGTAATCCTGTGTATTGTATTGTATTTTGTGGTGTCTAAAGTTATTTTTTCCGTCCAAGGCTTTGGTCCCTTTATATAGGTGCTTTGAGAGATCACTAGTAGAGTTCAGACGGTATTAGGACACGAAGATCTGTCAAACAAGTCACACGGTCCATGTTATCCCATACGGTCTAACCGTGTGATTGGTTTTTGTCTCTGAAAATCGCTGAAGCACTTCACACGATTGTGTGGCTGTTCACATGGTCGTATGACTTGTAAAATGTGTGAATTTTCTCCTGGAGTGTCATGAAAGTTGTAGCCCTTTCTCTTAGCTTTCCTTAGCCACTTGAATCAGCTCAATATCAATTTTGTAGAGAAAGTTATGGCCAAAATACTAAACCTTTGTCTGTTGACATATTATTTGAAATCTGCTATCATCTTTTGTCCAATTTAGCTCCATTTTCTGAAAAATATACAAGAGTACGCAGTATCACACCCAAAAAAGGAAACCAAGTAAAATACACTAAATATGTGTGTAAATGCATCAATTATATATCATTTTAAGCCCCTAAATGCACATATATTTTACATGTATCACTTATTACTCTAAACTTTGCTCGTTTTCTGACGGAGGATGCTCCAACTATGGGAGAAGAAGACACTGATACTCAGAAGAGAATGACGTTTGATGCTTGGAGTCAAACCGACTTCCTATGCATGAACTACATTGTTAATAGTCTGGACAACACATTGTACAATGTGTATTGTTTGGTAAAGGCTGCTAAGGAGTGTGGAGCTCCTTAGAAAATAAGTATAAAACGGAATATGCCGGCACAAAAAAATTTGTTATCGGCAAATTTCTTGATTTTAAGATGGTTGGCACCAAGACAGTGATCAGCCAGGTTCAAGAGATTGACTCATTGCGCATTGCGATATAATTGCGGAAGGAATGGTCTTTGAGTGAATCATTTCAAGTAGCTACTATTATAGAAAAGCTATCGCTTTAAGTGGAAGGATTTTAAAAACTACCTAAAGTATAAGCGGAAGGAGATGGTGCTTGAAGACTTAACTTAAGCTCGATTTTGAATTGAATAAGTCAATCGCAAGTCTGAAATTAAGTATGGCAAGCTTCCAATGGAGGCAAAAGCAAACTTGATTGAGCCCAATGCTAACAAGAAGAGAAAGCACCTGGGGAATGGTCAGAAACAATGAAAGGCTAAAACTTCAAAGGGAACTGCTTCAACTATGGAAAGCCGAATCACAAGGCTAAAGATTGTTGTCTTCCTAAGAAAGGCAATCGAAACCAAGTGCATGTGACCGAGGACAAAACTGTGTCAATTGATATGTCCGAGCTTTATCTCTCCGTTGTTGTGTTTGAAGCCAACATGTGCTACATGGTAGATAACCTGAGAGAATGGTTGGTGGACACAAGTGCTACACGCCACATCTATTCCGACAAAGACATGTTCACAACATATACTCCAACAAATGGAAGGAAGCTATTCATGGCAAATTCAGCAACTTCCAACATTGTCGGTCTAGGCAAATTGGTGTTGAAGATGACCTTGGGCAAGGAGGTGACCCTCGTTGATGTCCTTCATGTTCCAAACATTCGAAAGAATTTAATATCGGGATTGTTGTTGGGTCAAGGCAAAGTTTAGATTAGTGTTTGAGGCTCAAAAGTTTGTAATTATGAAAAATGGACAGTTTATAGGGAAGAAATACTTAGAAAAATGGACTTTTCAAGATGAATGTAATGAATGTGCTGTGAAATTTTGAAAGTAATAAAATTAATGCTTCTTCTTATTTGCTTGAGTGTTCAAATTTATGGCATGTTAGATTAGGACATGTGAATTTTAACACTTTGAAAAGGTTAGTAATTTTAGAATTACTACATAATTTTAAAATAGATTCACATGACAAATGAGAAATCTGTGTGGAGGCAAAAATGGCTAAAACACCATTCCACTCGGTGGAAAGAAATACAGAACCTCTAGAATTAATTCACAGTAATATAGGTGATTTAAAGTTTGTGCAAACTAGAGGTGGAAAAAAGTATTTTGTTACTTTTGTCGATGATTGCATAAGATATTGTTATGTATATCTTTTGAGAAGTAAAGATGAGGCCTTAGAAGGTTTTAAAAGCTATAAGAATGAGGTTTAAAATCAACTTAGCAAACGAATTAAGATAATTCGACGCGATACAGGTGGAGAATATGGATCTCCTTTTGATGAATTTTGCTCAGATTCTGGTATTATTCATCAAATGATAGCTCCTTATTCACCATAATCAAACGGTATTGTTGAACGCAAAAACCGAACACTTAAAGAGATGATGAATACTTTGTTGATAAATTCGGGTTTACCTCAGAATTTTTTGCGGGAAGTAATTCTCTCGGCTAAGCACGTTTTTAATAAGATACCACACAAAAATAAAGATAAAACTCCGTATGAGTTAAGATAAAGCCTAAAACAATCGATTGTATTTTCATTGGATATGCTAATAACAGTAGTGCATATCGATTTTTAGTGCACAAATCAGTCATTCCAGATGTACAAGAAGGTAAAATTATTGAATCAAGAAATGTTGTATTTTCGAAGACATGTTTCCTTGTTAAGAAAGAGAAGAAGTAAATTTTGGCAAAAGAGCACGTGATATCTTTGATGGTGATCATCAAAGTGACGAAGAACCAAGATGTAGTAAAAGTACCAAAATAACTAAGTCTTTTGATCCATATTTTCTAACTTATGTGTTAGAAAATGAACCAAGGACAATTGGTGAAGCATTGTCCAGTCCAGAAGCTCCATTATGGAAAGAAGCTATTAATAATGAGATAGATTCCATTATGCAAAATCATACTTGGGAGTTGGTGGATCTCCCACCGGGAAATAACCATATAGGATGCACGTGGATCCTTAAAATGAAATATAAAGCTGATGGAACATATAAGGCTAGATTGATTGCTAAAGGATTTAAATAAAAAGAATGGCTTGATTGGTTTGATACATATTCACCTGTGACAAGAATCACAACTATTAGAGTTCTCACTGCTAATTGCGTTGCATTGCATAACCTAGAGATACACCAAATGGATATGAAAACGACTTTTCTAACTGGTGAATTAGAAGAAAAAATCTACATGGAACAAACCGAAGGGTTCATTTCTCCTGGACAGGAGAAGAAGGTGTTCAAACTCATTAAGTCATTTTATGGCCTTAAGCAAGCTCCGAAAAAATGGCACGAGAAATTTGACAGAACTATGTTGTCGAATGGTTTCAAAATTAACGAGTGTGATAAATGCATTTACATTAAAGACACACCTAATGGTTATGTAATTGTCTGTCTTTACGTTGATGACATGTTGATTATGAGTAGTAATCATGATATAATCATGAATACTAAGAAAATATTGACCAAATATTTTGATATGAAATATATGGGTGTAGCAGAAGTTATTTTGGGAATTAAGATCTTGAAAACATCTTATGGACTTGTTTTGTCACAGTCTCATTATATTGAGACAATACTTCTAAAGTCCAATGCTTATGATAGTCCTCCAACTAAAACACATGTTGATTTAAGCTTACATTTGGCTAAAAAACAGGGTGAGCCTGTATCTCAACTAGAATATTCTCGGATTATTGACAATCTAATGTATGTTACAAACTACACTCGTCCGGATACTGCCTACGCAGTTAATAAACTGAGTAGATTTACGAATAATCCTGGCAATGACAACTGTAAGGCATTGATAAAGGTTCTTAGTAAGACTCACCCTAAATTATGGATTACATTATTCGAGATATACAGTTGTGTTAGTAGGATACAGTGATGCCAATTAGATATCTGACACAAAAGATTCCAAGGCCACGAGTGGTTATGTTTTTACCATTGGTGGTGGAGTGGTGTCCTGGAAGTCCTCTAAACAAACTTGTATAGCTCGATCCATAATGGAATAAGAGTTTATAGCTCTGGATAAGGTTGTTGAAGAAGCGAGAATGAAGCCGCAACTTCTTAGAGGATATTCTATATTGACCTAAGCAGGTGGCTGCAATCATGATACATTGTGATAACCAGTCAGCTATAAGAAGGGCTCAAAACAATATGTACAATGGTAAGTCTCGACATATACGTCAAAGACAAAACACTATTAGGCAGTTGATCTCAAATGCGGTTATTACAATCGATTACGTGAAATTGAAAGAAAACCTAGCGGATCCATTAACAAAAGTTTGAATAGAGATCAAGTATAATGCTTATCGAAAGGAATGGGCTTAAAATACACGAAATAAAAGTGTTCATTGTGGTAACCCAATCTTGTGAATTGGAAATACCAAGACCTTGGTTCAGTGGGACAACTAAGTTACGAATATTTTGATAAACACTTGGAATATGTTACAACTCATTCCTATCCAAGTGAAAAAATCTGCGGAATGTGGTGAGGTTAAGTTATAAACTTTTAATGATTCCTATATTTGAAAGAAGTGGAGTATGACATGATATTTTTAATAGGAGATCACATATATAAGTGTGAAGATGGGCCGCTTTAATAAAACACTTATGAATCAAAGATGTTGTCTAGGGCCAAAATGGACACAACCGTGAGAACCAAATGGTATTAGGAGATATATTGTGTGGATGTTGTTATTTTGGGTTACATAAACAAAGCTGAATAGTTCAAGACATCACGTCACTGTGCAACCTAGTAAATCCGATAGTATTCCACTAAGGAAGGTTCAAAGCCATAAACTACCTCTCCCGATGAAATAGCTTTCCTTTTGAACTCTCTTTAGTGTCTGCATACTCATATGCATTAATTTTCATTCATGTAGGGGATTGTTGAAATTGGTTTGTAATAAATTGGGGTTTGATCCGATTTTGACCAATTAGTTAAGTGGAATCATTTATTAGATTTGAAAAATAAATGATATAATCGTAATCTACACCACGGGTAGATGAATTTAGCATTTTGAATTTCTCAAAACCAATTTTGGATGAATGAGAAATTAATGCACAATGTTAGCCACTTAAATGCCTTTTACATATGGAATATAAAATGGTGGGAATATGGAAAGCCACATCCCACATAGAAAATATATTAAATGTTTGACCAATTTATATAGAACTTCACCACTAATAAGAGTAATCATGTGCAGCTCCTTATGGTACACCCTAGTGGACCAAGTCAATTTTGACTAGCTCAAATAGCACCAAGGACGGTGCTCCAAGCCCGAGCCCGGGCTCGTACATAGTCGCATTGGGCGCTTTAGAGGCACACTTTGCACATACACATCATCGCGAGGAGCTTTGAGGAGCCTTAAATTTTTGAAAAATTGAACCAGGGTTCGGTCCAATAGCTCGGTGATGTGGCAGGGCATCTTAGGTGGTAGTGACATGGCAGAGTCGTCCAAGTGGCGACACATGGCACGCAGTGGCGCTGATTGGACACGTCTGTTCGCTGACAGGACACAATGACTGGACACAATTGTCCAGTGTGCAAAAGTGTATACCAAGGGGTGTGTACCTTCAGATTGGATGCGATCTGTACCATCAAATCGCAGCTATTGATCACAGGGCGTGATCTGACGGTCACAGTCAATCCAAACCTGGGATTGCACCCAGTCCAAAGAGGTATATGAAGATCTATAAAAATCAGTCCCCAAAACTCATTTCATCACTTCATATCTCGAAATTCAGTTCATATTTCTGCATAACTTCATAAAAGAGAGTTTAAAAAGCATCATACTATTTGCCGATACTTGCGATTTGTAGTGCAACTATCGCAAGTTTGTTGACATTTTATCTTGGGAGACGATTGTCATTTTCCATACGCACCGTGAATGGGAAAATCTCGTCTTAAAGAGAAAGAGTCCAACTCTTACCTCGGCATTTTGCTTTCATACTAATACTCTGCTTAAATTTCTGTAGCCGTTTGATATACACCAACCAAGTTTTTCCAACAGATTCATCTTGTTCATGATGAGTAATATTAATTGAAATTTTGTCTTGATTTTACTTATGTGCATTCCAGTGAATTTCATTCAAGCATGATTTTTTCTGTAATGCAAACATTTTCAGTAATGGTAGAAGAATTTCAAAAGAGATTACAAACAATAATTTGTTCTTTTGTTGAATATTGTGGAATCCCTTCAAGCCGACTCTTGAGTACTATGGTTTACTCTCAAATGATATATTGAACATACTGTCATGGTTTCCTGTTCGTTGTTTTTTCTTCTCTTCTCATCAACATTGTGTGTGTGTTGGGAGGGTTTATGTTTTAGATGGAAAAACTGGGTTTAATTGGGAGAAGGGTAAATTGGGGAATATCATGGTGTATTAAGCAATATATTATTTTTAAAAATAGAGTGGGTATATTTAAAGATTTTGGAGTGTAAATAGCACCACACATATGTTATGTGATATCCATTCGCCTTTTATCCTTTGGAATTTAAAATCTCGAATTTAAGAGAGCAAGTGATATTTTAAGTTGAAATTCGACTCAATGAGCAAAAATTGGTAGAATTTAAAATCTCGAATTTAAATTCGATATAATACGTAATCAACTTATTAAACATTACTTAACTAAAACCACAAGTTTAAGGGCTAAATTATATAGGATAACATTAATAGCAACATTAGAAAGAAAATGTAAAACTCACCAAAGTAGATGAATGAAAAATAAATATAAATGAGTTGAAGGGGGTATCGTCGATGGTATAGGGTGATGCCCAAAGCCCAAATTGTGGCGTAGTCGCTTGAATTTACCCATCTTAATCGGGCTTTTTAAGCCTAAATTAGATTGATCTAAAGAAATAAATTTCTAAGCGGATCCAAACGGAAGATAATGAAAACAAAAGAACGGCAAAGAACTTGAAAAATGAGAGTCAACCATCTTGTGTAGTCTTTCATGTAATATAAGACTTACATATTATATACCCTAACTACGTAAAGAATTCCCGATGAGAATCAAATCTTATGAAAAAAGTTTGTCTATGGAATTTGTGCAATTTCAATGAATATTTTATGTAATGACCGAGGCTTTGAGAAGAAAGGGCAATGGTCTTTGCCTTTAATCTTGAAGACTCCTTGAGGTGGATTTTCCCGACAAGCCTTTCTTGGACATCGGTGAAAGCGCATGATCATCTAGTGTATGGATATAGAAACGACGCCCACTCCCGTATTTTTTTCGCGATAAAGACGGTGTCTCCATCATCGGACCAAGAGGAATAGGTCTCATGGAAACCATTGCTAAAGCAACATCCTGGAACAAGGACATAACAATACAATCTCATATAAGCACTTGTTTTTCAACTCATATATGTTCTCTCTCATTGTCAAGTAACGTAGAGCGAAAAGTTCTGAAAATTCGTTTCAACTCTCGATGCAAGTTTGTAAGCATGACGGCATGATTACGTTATGTTATGAACTAATTTAAAACTAGCAAGCAAGACTGCGGAAGACGTGGATCCCTTAAGAACAGAGGCTTCCATGGGGTGGACCTCTTGATAGAAGGATAAAGAGTTAAATAATCATGATAACTGTAAAAAAACAACTACTAATTTATAAATTAATGCCCACAAAAAACACAACTTGTTGGATGTAAAACGTACCTTTGCAGGAGATTGATTGAAATATAAATCATGCATATGCTGCTTCTCAAAAGTGAATCCTGTTGGAGGATTGTCTTTACCATTGCCATAAATTAGAGACTTTGACTCGGGTGGCAAAAATCTGCAGAACAAGTCGCAACAAAAAATTATCTCAAGGCATGAAACAATAGAAAATACATATCATAGAAAATCACAGACACATCCTATAAGTAGAGTCCATCCTCAATGCTAAATGTTTTTGTTCTCTTAACGGCTTAATTGGAAATTTGTCAGAGCCAATCCTCAAAGCTAAATTATTTTATGGGTTAATTGGCAGAGTAAACTGCATGGAGGAACTTGTCGATAATTCAGGGACAACATAATGTTTCATCTTTGGAGTATAAATCAGGAGTAACTCTTGAAAGAGATCAATAGATCCATTTTCTATAGATAACTGAAATACTATTGATACAAATTTTAAATTTCAGATATCTATGACAATGATCTGCATTAGAGTTCAAGTTTAAACAAACCTCTTGAGCAAACACATCAAAAGGCCTCTGCCCATCAACTACCATTGTAGCACATAGATAAACAACTTTTGAGATCTTCTCAGGTAAATGCTCTAATGCATAAAAAATGCAAGCACCTCAACTACTAATACCCACCAGTATCACTTGCAAAGATACACCTATCAAACCAAATAAACAAAAATGAGAGTGCCACTATTGTAGAGTAGCTCAAGTATTTCTTACATGTTCATCCTCTGGCAACTTCTGTAGAAAATCGATCAACGGTTTTGAGTAGTCTGCCAGAGTGGTGACATTGTTTGTATCAGTTTTATCAATACCAGACCCTGTTAGATCCAAGGAAATTGGATGTAATACCGATTCCTCAAGTAGAGCAATACTTGTATGCCAACACCAAGCTCCAAATCCTTCACCGTGTACCAATAAAAATTTCTTTGTCTTGATATTATCCAAAAATTCCGGGGATAACTATAAAGGATGTACTTTATACAATGAGTGAAAGCGCTATAGAATCATTACACAAACGCCAAAGTATAATGGCACAAATAATTTTCTAATGATTAACTTTGGTAGGCAAAATCTGCGAGAATATGTGAGAAACCTCAAGTTCTAATTCAAACTAGCTACCAACAGAAGAAGAAAAACTGTCAATATATGTTCGAAAATTATTATCTGAAAAAAAGTACCTTTTACTTTCCTATAATTAAATTAAAAAAGCCCATAAATACTTGTGGTTGTGGGGCCTTGAAAATCTGAACACCACTCAAACAACAAACTTTTTTCCCCTTGAGATCCTAATCATTATTCCATAAACAATCCCAAAATTTCAAACACACAAACAAATAGCAGTAAAGGCTACAAAAGAAGTCAGTATAAACTAGAAAAAATCACCTTTTTGTTATTAGTATTAGTATTAGGAAAAGGGTGAGACAAATCAGTGGCACCACGGCAAGAGCTAGTGGATCCGATGCGCCTTGACATAGAGCCATTATCAAATCTTTGAGAAAGCTGATTCTGCTAAATTGCCATAGCAAGTGCTTGCCTGTGCACCAATTTTTCCTCCATTGAACTCTTCCTCTTTGATATCGACCCTCTTTTACTCTTGATCCAACCCCACCAATCCAGTTGTCCTTCTTAGTCATTCAGATAAATTTATTCCCCATTCTTGCAAAAATAAATAAAGATTGAATTTTTAACAAAACCAAGATAAATGTATCCTTTTCTAAAGTCGCCAAAATTGGTTGGGGTTGGGGGATTGAGAAAGGAGAGTGTTACAATATCACGTTTTTAGTTAAATATATCACGTTTTTGTTCATGTTTTCTGTTATACATTGGGACACGTGTTATGAGCCCATTGGTAGTTCCTTTCTCTCTGTTTTACATTCCAAAGATAAAGACCCCATCAGTTTGCGCTTTGCTTTGAAGCTAATACGAACAATACAAATGGTTTCCCATATTTTCTCTCTGAATTACATATTTTAACATGGTATCCAGGTTCTCCAACTTAATTCAACTTGACAATGGCGCGACAACAACGAAGGAATAATCAACTGCATGCTTTGATGGGTGAGGTACCTACAGACACTCCTCCGGTTGTAGCTCGCGAGGATGATCCGCTGCAATTGCAAGGTTCTGACCACCCAGGGATGGCACTAGTCACGAATCCTCTCACTGGTAACAATTTCTTACCCTGGAGTCGATCCGTTAGAATTTCACTGGGAGCTAAGAACAAGCTAGGATTTATTGATGGCAGTATTGGTAAACCTGATATTGATTCCCCTACCTATGATCAATGGAAAAAAACCGATTACATGATTACTTCCTGGTTATTAAACTCGATTTCGAAAGAAATTGTCGAGGCCTTTTTATATGCGGACTCTGCGAAAGATTTATGGGATGATATAAGTCAACGATTTGGTGAGAGCAACGGTCCTTTGTTGTTTCAATTAGAAAAGGAGATTGCTACGCTTACACAGGGAAATAATTCTATCTCAATGTATTACATAAAATCAAGAAATTATGGGATGAATATGCGCTTTAAGTCACGATACCGCATGTACTTGTGGAAAAATTAAGGCCATACAGAGGTTGATATGAACAGGAAGTTGATCCAATTTTTGATGGGATTAAATGAAGGATATGAGCATGTGCGTAGTCGATTTTATTGATGGATCCGCCGCCTACGGTGAACAAGGCTTATTCCATGATCTTAAGGGTGAAAAAACAGCGATGTGTGCTTACAAACCTCGGTGAACCACAGGACAATGCGCTATGCTCTCTAGAGTAGGGAATGGTCAATTTGGAAGAGGAAGTGCTTATAAACCTGGCAATTTTGGTAGAGGTTCTAGCACCTTTGGTAGGGGGCACCAATGCGGGCATGGGGGGGGGTACCATACACCGAACAAAGGAGGAGAAAGCAAAACTTGTCGTGAGCATTGCAATGGCACATGGCATGAAATATCGAGTGTTTCAAGCTCCATGGGTATCTGACCTGGTACAAACAAGCGAGGAAGAACGAGGTCGGTCTGCGGCGAATGTGGTGGATATCGATGCTTGTGATGAATCTAAACATGTTGGAAGAGGCCTTACATACGCAACAAATTGTCCGATATTGGTTTAATCCGGCCAAGAAGTGGTTAAATTTACGTCTAGCAAAAGTGGTTCACACATTGATAAAGCGATGGTATTGATCCTTTGCACACCTTGTGGAATATGGAGGTAATCTTTGGTATTGATTTTGCTTTATCCTCATATGAAGAAGTTGGGAAAGGGAGTTGGATAATAGACATTTGGAGCTAGTAAGCATATGTGCAATGATCACACACTTTTTCTCACCTTATGCCATTACGAAAAATACTACCGTTTATATGCCACGATGGTTCTCGTAAATCAGTCACTCACATTGGTCAAGTTGTTCTCACCCCACAACTCACTCTCTTTGATGTGCTTTATGTTCCTTCTTTTAAATACAACCTACTCTCAGTGGCTCAGATTTGTTTGTCCTCACATCTTAAATGTATTTTCCTTCCTTTTTCTTGTGAATTGCAGGACCTGCAGAATAGTAAGGTTGTTGGTGTTGGAAGGTTGGTTGGTAAACTCTACATCCTGCAATCTGGTGCATCTCCCTGCCGCACATCTATCCCAAACACACTTTCTAGCTGCTTACCTGTAACATCTAATTCTTGTACTGACAACCTTGATTTTTGGCACAAGAGGCTGGGACATGTGTCACCTCTTGTTTTACAACATTTGAGTTTTATTAAACCTTTATGTACTTCTTCTGAGTTGAATAAAATTACACCTTGTGACATATGTCATTTGTCAAAGCAGAGTCGATTATCATTTCCTTCTAGCATAATACGTTCTACTGCTATTTTTCAGCTTTTACATATTGATATATGGGGGCCTTATAATCAATTTTCTGTGACAAATACTCCCTTTGTACTTACAGTGGTTGATGATTATAGTAGATCAACATGGGTATTCCTCTTGAGTCACAAACATCAAACACCTCATACTCTCCGTGCATTTCTCTCTATGGTCAAAACTCAATTCGATATCAGTGTCAAAACCATACGGACGGATAATGGGACAGAATTTTTGAGTCATGAATGCCAAAATCTCTTCAAAACCCATGGCATCTTGCACCAGACTAGCTGTACGTACACACCGCAACAAAACGGTGTGGTTGAACGTAAACATCGCCATTTACTTGACATCGCACGAGCATTGATGTTTGAGTCTAACATTCCCCATAAGTTGTGGCCTTACTCTATTCTTACTGTAGCTTATCTTATAAATAGGATTCCTAGTGCCCTTCTCTCTTGGAAAACCCCTTTCGAACTGCTATATAACTCCACTCCTGACTATTCTAGACTAAAGGTCTTTGGTTGCTTGGCTTTTGCAACCAACACTCTTCCTCACAAACAAAAATTTTCTCCTCAAGCAACTCGTTGTGTTATGATTGGCTATGTCATTGGAAAAAAGGGATATCGTTTATATGACATTGATTCTGGCCAAATTCTTGTTTCTAGGGATGTTACATTTTCCGAACACATATTTCCTTACAAAAATATTCCTTCTCATCCTGTCGATATTCCTTTGCCATTACCTGAGTTCCTTCCTACTTCTTCTACTGTTCCATCTCAAAATCCTTCAGTTCCACATACTTCTCCCGGCTCTGCTCCTCTCATACGTCGTAGTACCAGAATCACGCGTCCTCCTTCCTGGCACTCAGATTACGTGATGTCGAGCACTATCCACCAACTAACCACACTAGCTGCCCCATCTACTCCACAGGTTCCTACAGGCACAGGTTACCCCCTTCTAACCTTTCCATATGCTAGCTCTCCTCTTTTCGAGCATGCTTATCTGTCTTTTTTGGCCAATTTATCCGATGTCCAGGAACCTCGTTGTTATGAAGAGGCTAGTAAGTCTTCTGACTGGGTCCAGGCTATGAATGATGAGATTCAGGCTTTGGAATCTAATCACACTTGGTAGTTAACTACATTGCCTGTGGGTAAGAAAGCGATCGGTTGCAAATGGGTTTACAAAACCAAACTGAATCCTGATGGTTCTATAGCACGATACAAGGCGCGATTGGTTGCAAAAGGTTTTCATCAAGTCCAAGGTGTGGACTACTTTGATAGCTTTTCCCCGGTGGCGAAATTGGTGACTGTTCGTCTTTTAATTGCAATGGCTACTGCCAAAGATTGGCCTATCTGTCAACTTGACATCAACAACGCGTTTTTGCATGGATATCTTGATGAAGAAGTCTATATGACACCCCCTCTTGGTTACACTAAGGCATCCCCAAACCAAGTTTGTCATCTTAAGCGTAGCCTCTATGGTTTGAAGCAAGCCTCGAGGCAATGGAACTCAGAATTGTGTGCTAAACTCTTGGATTTTGGATTTGAACAGTCGGCTCATGACCATTGTCTATTTGTGAAGACACAGGGAGGGACTTTCTTGGCTCTTCTTGTATATGTCGATGATGTTTTGATTACTGGTTGCTCTTTGGCTGAGATTGATCGTTGTAAGGCGTATTTGGATGGTCTCTTCACTATCAAAGATCTTGGGTTTGCCAAGTATTTTTTGGGCGTTGAAATTGCACGTAGCTCCCATGGCACCTACTTGAATCAACGCAAGTATGTGCTTGACATCCTCCGTGATACCGGTCTTTTGGGCTGCAAGCCCGTTTCGCTTCCTCTCCCTCAAGGACTCAAGTTATCTGCTGGCGATGGTGCTCTTCTTCCTGACCCCGATAAGTATCGTCGGCTTGTTGGACGACTGCTTTACCTCAACTTCACTCGGCCTGATCTTACCTATTCCGTTCAACAGCTGAGTCAGTTTGTCACTTCTCCTCGCCAGCCTCACTGGGATGCTGCATTACACTTGGTCAAGTATCTCAAAGGCACTCCCTCATTGGGTCTGTTCTACCCTTCTTCTTCCCCTTTTGTTCTTCAGGCTTATAGCGACGCGGACTGGGGTTCTTGTCCTGATTCTCGCAAGTCCCTCACTGGGTATTGCGTCTTCCTTGGCCACTCTTTGATTTCCTGGAAGACTAAGAAACAGAGCACTGTCTCCCGTTCTTCAGCTGAAGCCGAGTATCGTGCTTTGGGAACGACCGTTTGTGAGCTACAATGGATTTCTTACTTGGCTGCTGACTTGCGTCTGTCCCTACCAACTCCCATTTCCCTTCTCTGTGATAACAAGGCAGCCCTTCACATCGTGGAGAATCCCGTATTCCACGAACGCACCAAACACCTTGATATTGATTGCCAAATGCACGCAACCAATTGGTGGTTTTACATCTGCAAAGATGTTGGAACAAAGCTACTCGGCCGATTTGCTTACTAAGTCTCTCTCCGGCCCTCAGTTTCTTTTCGTTGCCCAAGCTTGGCATGATCGATCATCATCGTTGCCCAGCTTGACGGGGGGGTGTTACAATATCACGTTTTTAGTTAAATATATCACGTTTTTGTTCATGTTTTCTGTTATACATTGGGACACGTGTTATGAGCCCATTGGTAGTTCCTTTCTCTCTGTTTTACATTCCAGTATAAAGACCCTACTGTAGCGCTTTGCTTTGAAGCTAATACGAACAATACAAATGGTTTCCCATATTTTCTCTCTGAATTACATATTTTAACAGAGAGAAATTTGAGCGAAAGGGAATATAGTAGGTGGTGGAGACTGGAGGGGTGGTTTTAATATCCCAAAATAATTGCGGTTATAATATTAGACCTAAAACATACATGTAAAAGAAAAGGTTTAACGCCCCGAAAATTTGAACTATAAAATGTCTGCAAATATTCATTTTACCGTATATATTTTTTTTTCCACAAGAAATTTGAGAAGACAGCTCGTTATAACGAGCCATTTAATTTTCAAAAGAATAATAATTACAGTGGAAACAATCGCATAAAATAATTTTAATAAAATTTGACATCTACATATAATTCAATCAGACCATTTGACAGTGAAAGACTTTGAAATTATAAGAGAAAATAGGCTTGTAAAATATATCCTATTCAAAAACAATAGAACCTGCGGAAGCAAATTATGAAGTGTAGAAAATTCATATATTCATTTATTTCTAAGAAAATCGAACATTTACTAATCTATATATAAAAAAATCCCTTTTAGTCTATTTGCATAAATAAACATAGAAAATCATAGTTCATCATTTATTGTCCCAAATCCAAAAATCTTTGAAATTGGGAATTTTTCTCAATACTAATCAATTATCATACGTAGTCTCAAAGCATCGTAGGTAAATACTTAGAAAATAATAATTTGTTTAACAATTTCTCGTTCATTTGAAAATTTACATTTAGAAAAAAGACATCACTCTAGCAAGAGTTGCTTAGGAAAATCATAATTCACTCAATAATTTCTTTAAAATCACCATTTAAAAATAAAAAGAACATTACTCCAATAGTTTCATAGGCCATCCATTATCCACCGCCAATAACCATCGCCGACTCCTGAACCTGAAAAGTTTGTTATATGTGGGGTGAGCAACACAACTCAATGGAGTATAAATTGTCCAAGCTAAATACACAGATATCTCACATAAGCATGCAAATACAATCCAATAGGACATAGCATAGATCTTTTGAAAAACCGTAGACATAGACAATAGTTGCGGCTGCAGGGTTCCACCGAGGGATACATCGACCGGACCTCTTGAGTCCCCTCGGCTCAATAGTGCCTAAGCAACTGTACTACACATTCATGCAAAATAATCTAAGCATTTAACAGGGACAATAAAGTTTAGAAAACAAACCCCACCTTGAACGTAGCTTGAAAAACAAGAAGAACTTAAAAGTGTCGGATGCAAGCACGCCTAATCCTCGCTCAATAAACCACCTAACAATAGAAATATAATACTAGTCAAAACCTCAAAATATTCTAAACTTAAAACTTAAAAACTAATAATCTAAAATCCTAATTTAGGGCTTAAATAAAAATATAAAATAAGATTGGAGTTGAATTGAACTTGTTGGTAAATAATTGGCTTGGGACTAAGAAGAAGGACCGAATGAATATTGATAATGAAAATTTGGATTAAACATTGGGTACTATTGAACAAGTAGGAAATTTGGGTTAATATCAAAATTTTAGAAGAAAAGCTACCTTAGAAAATCGATTGGGTAATTTTTTTGTAATTTCTCAAAAACTAGTGGTGAGAAATCCAATAGACCCAAAATTCCAAAACATATGTTTCTTCCCACAACACCTCTGTTCGTCCTTTTCTTCCCTTCCCACACACTTGTCTTCTCTTTTCCTATTTCTTTTTCTTTTTTTTTTCCCTTCTTTTTCCTTATCTCTTTTTGTCTCTCCCGTAACCAACCCCTACTACACATCCTCACCTTTCTTCAAATCTTCTTTTTCTCCTTTACTCATTCTCTTCTTCTTATTTCCCCTTTTTCTCTTTCTCACTTTTTTTTTTCCTTTCTCCTTTCTCGCCAACTATGCCTGGACCCCTATTCTCCTTATCTTCTTTCTTTTTCTTACTCTTTCTTCTTTTAATCATCTCTCCCACTTTCACCACCTACACCCAACACCATCATCAAGGCGCAAAGGGACCAGCGCGAGCAACAATTCGATCGGAAGGAAAACAAAAACATCTTACGGTGCGGGAAGTTGGGGTTCTGGATTTTTTTTTTTTTTTTTGGGCCAGCGGCGATTTTCGGGCCTCAGGATTTGGGGGCCGTGGTTTTAAACGGTGGTTATGGAGTTTTTCCGGCGACGCTTGTCGGATTATGATTTGGGTACGGGAATGTGGGGGTGCGGTGGCGGTGGCGTATTGGAATTTTCTTTTTGCAGGTAGCGGCGCATGATGATTTTGGATGCCGAGCTTGATTATGGTGGAGGACAATGCTCGTGCGGCGGAGTTCTAACGGCCCGTTCTCCTCTTTTCTATTTTTTTTTAAGAACTGAAAATTGATTATCTGGGTTTGGAATTGAAATTTCTGGATTGGAGTGTGTTAGAAATTTTGGAAAATATGGTGTTTGATGAGGTTGCTGGAGATAGGATTTGGCCTGGAAAAATTATAACAAAATTTGCAGACGAGTTTTTTTTTTTTTGTTGGCGATTGAGATGATGGTTTGCAGGGGATTTGAGTAGGTGAGAAATAAGATGAGTAATACTTTGCTGGAAGAGGAAGAGAACTTTTGCTACTAAGCACTCATTCACGTAAAACAACTTTTATGGAATAATAAATAAAAGGTTTTATTTATAAAGGCTTATACCTAGAATTACATAATAATAGGAGTCTAATAGGAGTCCTATTAATCCGACTAATAGATGAAAGTGAATCTGTTAACTTTAAAATCTTGGTAAGTCGATAGGAAAAGATAGATTTCTAATGGGATATTGAAGGCATAAATCTTTATCCGAAAATCTTTGGAGTTTCAGCTGCAAAAGGAATGAATAATTGAGCTAAAATAAATAATGGGCTTACACTTGGGCTAATGAGAATTTTGGGCTTAAAAAAATTGGACTTGAGTTTAAATAAAAAGTTAAGAAAATTAAGCCTCTATATAACTAAAATCCTCATCTTAAAATAAATATAGTCTGGGTGTTACAAACTCTCCCTCTTAAAAAAAATTTCGTCCTCGAAATTTAGTCAACTTAATTTCTAAAATCACATAACGTCTAAATATCTTGCTAGAATCTCATCCTTTCATTCCCAAGTTGCCTCGTCTAGCCATCTCAACTATTGTTATAAGAAAATTCCACTAAAAGTAAATATGCCTTCAAATTACTCAAAAATCCGATATACTTGTCTCTTAGATTCTATTCTCCTTTCAGTTTGTTCATCCATCTATAGATGTTGTAGCCCACTAAAATTTAATCTTATTCCCCTATATTGTTGCAAGTTTCTCCAAACATTCAAAGTTAACTAGTATCTTTATCCGATAGTCTCATTTCCTCTAAAGTACAATTGGGCGAATTGATCTAAACCATATGTCATCTCGTAGAAAGTGTGTAGATTTGGTCAATCGGTCAATAATAACCCATATTGTGATTTTCCTTAGTAGATCGCGACTAACTTACAATAAATTCAATTTCTATATGCTCTCAACTTTCATTCGAGGGTATCAGTGTCTTAACAAAAATCTAGACAATCGTTGGTGCTTGACTCTAACTTGTTGACGTATCATTCATCTATCCACAAAGTTCCAATATTTCCTATCATATTCCTTCACCAAAAATATATTTCGCATATCTTGATAAATCTTTGTAACTCATAGTGAGCGGTGTACGATATACAATGTGCTTATCATAATATCTCAATTCTTAGTTATTCATCCCTAGACATAATAAAAATTCTTTCGTAGCCTAATGCACCATTAGAAGCTAAAACGGATATGTTGAGGTTTTCTATTAGATCACGGCTTCTCATCTTGCATAAAACTTATATGTCACTTGTGTCACATTAACTTATCTCTAAGTACAAGTCATTCATCCATTGTTGCAGTAATTGATTCAATCCATAAGAAGGTGTGACAACCTCGATTATCAACTTAGCAAACTTTCTCACTAATTTATTCTTGCCCTGTGGGTAACCTGGTCAACTTCCCTTTAAGCTAGTGGAAATCTTCATCACACTTCTATGTCCTTCAGCGAATTTTTCTCATCAATATGGTATTGTCATCTCCAAAAAAAAAAAAAAAACTTTCTATAACCTTATTTAATACCTAGAGAGTCACAGTAAACACCAAACTTCTTTTGCAATCATAGGATCCATTGTTAACAACTTCGACTTAACCAGATCAACTTATATTCCTCACATGGTAATAACTAGACCAACAAATATTAAACGGTCTAACCACAACTTTAAACTTAGTGAAATTCAATAGGTGATATCGAGACCTCAAATCGATCCTAAATAAGATACTAGCTCCATTAAGTAATCAAACGAATCATTTATCCTTAACACTGGGTACTTGTTTATAATCAAATAAATTCTCCATATAATCAATATACTCCATAAGTCCATCTTATCTTAACAAACATGATTGACTCTCCTCATGGTGATACTCTAAGTCGGATAAGTCCTTTGACCACTAATTCTTATAATTGCATATTCAACTCTTATAATTCCTTCATCGCCATTCTATTTGGTGAATTTGATATCGTGTCATCCCAAGTAAAAAGTCAATGGTGAAATCTATAAGTCTGTCATATGGAATCCCAAATAAAAGTTTTTTAAAAATATATTTCATAGCCTCGAATAATTAGCATATTGACCATTATCAAAACAAAGATTGGGAACCTACTGCACTAACCAGATGCTCTGACAATTTCCATTCTTACACTTTCCGTTGCTTTCCTTCCTGACACCAGTTGGGGTACAATACTAGTCTTTGCTCCGTAATGCATCGAACACTATCTCCTTATGGAATACTCTATACTTTCTCGTTCTTACTAAACTAGTTAATGCCTAAGATCACATCAAAATTGTCCCTTCATAAAAATAAATTTCTAAATCCAGTCCACTAACTTTCAGCTTCACGACTTTAGACATCCAAACAATAACTATTATCTTTCCAAAAAAATATACTAACATCATAACCATCCCAATGTATTATCATTAATACTTAAATGAAATGAACATGGCCTAAATCATGAATATATTCAACTCTAAAGCTACTAAGGTCCATCTATATTGCTAGTATTCTACTCATAGTCAATCCTAACATTCTAGATCGTCTATTGTTTGAATAAATTTGTAATGAACCTTATGTATTCTATTACAATGTCCTCTTGGGTCCTCTAGAGCTTGTATAATTCTCTATACCTCTCTATAGAATTCATCAATATCTTGCAATAGTTCAATAGTCATATTCTATCTTATGTACTATGCATCCGTGAAATATAGTTTGCTCATCTTTTTTTTTTCCAATAGAAATCATGTAATTTGTCGATAGCAGAGTAGCAATTGGAAACAACAATAAACGAGAGAGCAATGAGTGAATGAATAAGAGAAGAGAAGTAGCAATAGAACTTTTGAAAATTTAACGTGCACTTGGCTTTGGAGTTGGCGTGGCATATAGCGGTGGTGGATACGTAGACTCTTTTCGTAAAAGAAATTTTTTAATTCATTTATCAGAGTACACACACGAAAATTACACGTATTTATATATATATATATATATTTTTTTTTGCAAGTCTACAGAAAGGTAGACCCGCTCTGATACCACCTGTAACGCCCCGAAAATTTGAACTATAAAATGTCTGCAAATATTCATTTTACCGTATATATTTTTTTTCCACAAGAAATTTGAGAAGACAGCTCGTTATAACGAGCCATTTAATTTTCAAAAGAATAATAATTACAGTGGAAACAATCGCATAAAATAATTTTAATAAAATTTGACATCTACATATAATTCAATCAGACCATTTGACAGTGAAAGACTTTGAAATTATAAGAGAAAATAGGCTTGTAAAATATATCCTATTCAAAAACAATAGAACCTGCGGAAGCAAATTATGAAGTGTTGAAAATTCATATATTCATTTATTTCTAAGAAAATCGAACATTTACTAATCTATATATAAAAAAATCCCTTTTAGTCTATTTGCATAAATAAACATAGAAAATCATAGTTCATCATTTATTGTCCCAAATCCAAAAATCTTTGAAATTGGGAATTTTTCTCAATACTAATCAATTATCATACAGAGTCTAGCATCGTAGGTAAATACTTAGAAAATAATAATTTGTTTAACAATTTCTCGTTCATTTGAAAATTTACATTTAGAAAAAAGACATCACTCTAGCAGATTTGCTTAGGAAAATCATAATTCACTCAATAATTTCTTTAAAATCACCATTTAAAAATAAAAAGAACATTACTCCAATAGTTTCATAGGCCATCCATTATCCACCGCCAATAACCATCGCCGACTCCTGAACCTGAAAAGTTTGTTATATGTGGGGTGAGCAACACAACTCAATGGAGTATAAATTGTCCAAGCTAAATACACAGATATCTCACATAAGCATACAAATACAATCCAATAGGACATAGCATAGATCTTTTGAAAAACCGTAGACATAGACAATAGTTGCCTGCAGGGTTCCACGAGGGATACATCGACCGGACCTCTTGAGTCCTCGGCTCAATAGTGCCTAAGCAAATCGTATTTACACATTCATGCAAAATAATCTAAGCATTTAACAGGGACAATAAAGTTTAGAAAACAAACCCCACCTTGAACGTAGCTTGAAAAACAAGAAGAACTTAAAAGTGTCGGATGCAAGCACGCCTAATCCTCGCTCAATAAACCACCTAACAATAGAAATATAATACTAGTCAAAACCTCAAAATATTCTAAACTTAAAACTTAAAAACTAATAATCTAAAATCCTAATTTAGGGCTTAAATAAAAATATAAAATAAGATTGGAGTTGAATTGAACTTGTTGGTAAATAATTGGCTTGGGACTAAGAAGAAGGACCGAATGAATATTGATAATGAAAATTTGGATTAAACATTGGGTACTATTGAACAAGTAGGAAATTTGGGTTAATATCAAAATTTTAGAAGAAAAGCTACCTTAGAAAATCGATTGGGTAATTTTTTTGTAATTTCTCAAAAACTAGTGGTGAGAAATCCAATAGACCCAAAATTCCAAAACATATGTTTCTTCCCACAACACCTCTGTTCGTCCTTTTCTTCCCTTCCCACACACTTGTCTTCTCTTTTCCTATTTCTTTTCTTTTTTTTTTTCCCTTCTTTTTCCTTATCTCTTTTTGTCTCTCCCGTAACCAACCCCTACTACACATCCTCACCTTTCTTCAAATCTTCTTTTTCTCCTTTACTCATTCTCTTCTTCTTATTTCCCTTTTTCTCTTTCTCACTTTTTTTTTTTTCCTTTCTCCTTTCTCGCCAACTATGCCCAGACCCCCCTATTCTCCTTATCTTCTTTCTTTTTCTTACTCTTTCTTCTTTTAATCATCTCTCCCACTTTCACCACCTACACCCAACACCATCATCAAGGCGCAAAGGGACCAAATGAGCAACAATTCGATCGGAAGGAAAACAAAAACATCTTACTGGTGCGGGAAGTTGGGGTTTTTTTTTTTTTTTTGGGGGCGGCGCGATTTTCGCCTCGGGATTTGGGGGCCGTGGTTTTAAACGGTGGTTATGGAGTTTTTCGCGACGCTTGTCGGATTACGATTTGGGTACGGGAATGTGGGGGGTGCGGTGGCGGTGGCGTATTGGAATTTTCTTTTTGCAGGTAGCGGCGCATGATGATTTTGGATGCCGAGCTTGATTATGGTGGAGGACAATGCTCGTGCGGCGGAGTTCTAACGGCCCGTTCTCCTCTTTTCTATTTTTTTTTAAGAACTGAAAATTGATTATCTGGGTTTGGAATTGAAATTTCGGATTGGAGTGTGTTAGAAATTTTGGAAAATATGGTGTTTGATGAGGTTCTTTGGAGATAGGATTTGGCCTGGAAAAATTATAACAAAATTTGCAGACGAGTTTTTTTTTTTTTTTTTGTTGGCGATTGAGATGATGGTTTGCAGGGGATTTGAGTAGGTGAGAAATAAGATGAGTAATACTTTGCTGGAAGAGGAAGAGAACTTTTGCTACTAAGCACTCATTCACGTAAAACAACTTTTATGGAATAATAAATAAAAGGTTTTATTTATAAAGGCTTATACCTAGAATTACATAATAATAGGAGTCTAATAGGAGTCCTATTAATCCGACTAATAGATGAAAGTGAATCTGTTAACTTTAAAATCTTGGTAAGTCGATAGGAAAAGATAGATTTTTAATGGGATATTGAAGGCATAAATCTTTATCCGAAAATCTTTGGAGTTTCAGCTGCAAAAGGAATGAATAATTGAGGTAAAATAAATAATGGGCTTACACTTGGGCTAATGAGAATTTTGGGCTTAAAAAAATTGGACTTGAGTTTAAATAAAAAGTTAAGAAAATTAAGCCTCTATATAACTAAAATCCTCATCTTAAAATAAATATAGTCTGGGTGTTACAAAAGGCAAGAGAAATTGTGTGGGAACAAATAACAGAGAACCACCACATCAACTTCAAATGCAAGCAAAACAATTTAATGCACTCTTTTTCAACGTTTATTGTTTTCGCTGACTCACAGTTTAAAGACAAATAATAAAATGACTCATCTTTCTCACTTTTCCGAATCGTCACTATTTTTCATTTGGCGTTGTTCTGTCTCTCTTTTCTTGTTTCTGCTTTTTTCACTCTCTCTACTTTGGCCTATTTCTCTTCTTTTGGGTATTAAATGGGCAGTAAGCAGAGTTGGTACCTAATCCCGCCCATAAATTGAAAATCTCTGCATTAAAGTCTTGAAAGGTGTGGTCTTCAGAGGAAATTATTCGTTATTGTTGTAATATGGTTGTTAGTCAAAAGAAGATTAATTATTTCTTGATCTGGGGATTAGGCTACTACCTAAAAATGAGTAAAAAGATAAAAGAAAGCATTGATTAGAAGGAACAAGAACAAGGAACCCATCATTTAAGAAAAAAGAAGGAAAAAAACATGAATAGGAAGAGTTAAAACATGAACCAACTATAGCCAAAAAAATAAAAGCATCAACCAACTCAAAATGTCAGTTCAAGAATTATTATTATGTTCTATCCTGACTTTATATGGTTACGAGCATGTTTGTTCACATTGGAAAATATGAATTTGTTTCAGTAGAGTATCTTGGGGGAGGACTTGAGAGTTTTGGCGTTGTTTGTTTATGTTTCCAACAGCTCATTTCCAATTTCTAACTATTCATAGAATAGAATCATGTTTATTTATAAACTAGAATAACAACTGTGTGTTTACACAGGATTTGTCCAAAATTAAAATTCTAGTGCCACAAATTTATTTGTAATAATTATAGGAGATCCAAAATACTAATTAAAATTATTAAAAAATAAATTTAAAAATTAGAAGAGTATCATACAAATAGTTCACTTCAAATTACGAAAAATTTCTTTGTAAACTACATTTTTGTTCTATTTCCCAATGTGCCGTAAGGGATGGCAATGAGGCGGGCCAAAACTCGATCCCGTATTAAACCCGCCCATTAGGGTCGGGTTTAAACCCAGGAAAATGGGTCCTAGGGCGGTTTACGGGTCCGATTATCAAAAATTCACCGGGTTCGGGGTGGGTAATGGGTCCAATAGTGTGAAGCCCTCGATTTTTCGAGCATGTATTTATTTCACCTATCGTCTATGTACTATTTTGTCTACTTTACTGCGTCACTTTGACGGGTAAATATTAATAATATATATATTTTCCATTTTATTCCTTTTTATTTAGTGATCAGTTACTTGTGATTAACAGTATTCTAAAAATCGCTAGGCGTTAGTCGGACGGCAGACTGTGGCCTAGCGCCTAGGCAGAGCCTGAGCGGGGTTAGGCGGGACTTGAGCGGGGTTGGCGGGGCCTAATTGGAAAAATAACGTAGGCGGACAAGGGGGGCCTAGCGCCTAGGCGGGGACTAATCGGAGCTAGGCGGGGTCTTTTAGAATAGTGGTGATTAATGATCATTTATTAATTCTATTTCACATTAATGATCACTTGATTGATCATTATTATTATTTGTGTATTTATTTCTCACCTTAGAATTTTAAGAGACTATTTATTTTGGAGACTTATACCTTATAGAATTAAGAATTTGATTTAGAATAAGTGATCATGAGACTTATAAGTGATCAAGGAAATCACTATTTATTTTGGAGATTGATATTATCCACCTATTATCATCAATGTTGGGACAAAAAAAATATATATGGATACCACAAGAAGCATAGGGGTGGACGGCCAACATGGGTATTTTAGTGTAGAAATATCTCTCAACTCTTGTACACATACACCTTATATTATACATCTTGTGTATAGTTCTACCATATTACAAGCCTTCTACACATTATATTATACCTCAATTTTTAATTATATATTTCCCCAACGTATTCTATTCTTCCAGCATTCCCCTTAATTTTCCCCTAACTCATACTTTGACCCATTTTTTTGTCTCCATGCAAGAGACAAATTTCAAGCCTTGAAAATTTTTCTTCTCTCCTCTCTCTCTCTCTCCCTAGTGATCGGCCCTTAGGCCTTATTGTGCAAAATTGCACTTCAATTTCACCAACACAAGATTTCTCTAAGTTTTGCAATTTTTCTCCTCCTTCTCTCTAAAATTCCCCTACTTCTCTCTACACTTTTCTTCTTCTTCTTCTTAAACACTTAACAAAAATTTCAAGAATTCTCCTTCTACACCTTCATAAATTCGAACCTTACTACTCCAAAGGTAAGAAATTTATTCTTTCAATCCATTTTTGATATCACCTAGCTCATCTCTTTCACCTCTTAATTTATGTTTAATTTTTGGTTTGAGGTGTACTTAGAAGACCATTGGAAGATATTAAGACTTGATATCATCTTGAAGAAGAATTAGACTACAAGGTAAGAATTGCGTTTTAGTATATTTTTCCCTTCTTCTTTTATATTTTCAAAATTTTTGACACCCTATTCTTATTTTTGAGAATTAGGGGCTGACCTTAGAGGTTACACTTGAGGGTGATCAAGAACTCTATTTTTGAAACCTCCACTTGACTCACATTGTTCACTACACAAGGTAATTAGTGTAGTATTTGCCCTCCTCTTCATCTCCTTCTTTTTCTTCTAAATTTTAACTCCATTTTCTAACTCCTGTTTTTGGTATTTCTTGACTTAGGGCCTAGGGGATGACCTAAGTCACTTCTTAATCAAGTTGTGATTTTATTCCTTTTTTTTCCACCAACAAATCAATTTACAAGGTGGGTGGAAAAATCCTTTTAACTTCTAGGTGTTTTCTTTAAAATGCATGTAGTATTTATTTCTTGAGATATTGATATATAAATATATATATATAATGTATTGCATGTTGATTTCAAGTATTAAGTTGCAAAAATTCTCAAATGTTGCTCAAAAATGCTATTTATTGCAAATTAGGTGCATGCATGTACATTTTAATGATCTATTTGATGAATTATTGTATGAGAGTATATGCATGTTTATGATTCTTGATATTCATGTTTTATTTGACTTATAACCTGGACAATTCGAGCATAATTGATTAAATTGAAATTTTTGGACTTAAAATGCAAAAATGGCAAATTGGTGGACTTAATTGCAAGAAAATAAAACTTAAGGGATCCCTTTATAATTTTTGAATTTTGGGACTGTACTCAGGTTCAAAAATTGTATTTTGATATTTTAATAAAGTTTTAAGAATTTGGAGATAAATAAAATCAACTCTTAAAAGCCCAAGGACTAAATTGTAAAATATTAGAAGTTTAAGGGCTAATTTGCAATTGTTGAAACTGTACCAGCCCCACTTTTTAAAAATTTGAAATTTTAATTCTCAAGGGACTGGAAATAAAAGATTTTAAAGGTATTCCAAAAATCCAAGTGTTTAGAGCTTGGAAAATAATTTTATAAAAACTGAGGGACCAAAATTGTAAAAGACTAAACTTGAGGACCAAAATGAAATTTCTAGGACTTATACAGTCCATGTACCTGGAAATACACTTTTAACTATAACCTTATGATATTTTGAACCTAAGGTTCAAATTTCATAATAATTGGACCGCTAAAAGCCTTAAAAGCAATTATTTAAAAATGGGACAAAAACGCGATTTTCAAACGTTAAAGGACCTATACTTATTTATTTTTAAAAATACTTTATTCCCAATATCCTACTAACCTAGTGATATTTTGCAATTGGAATCACATTAAAAGCTCTTTCGGTTTGTGAGATCCGATTATTTTAAACTCGGGGCCCGAAATGACAATTTTAACAAATTTAGGGCCAATATGAGAATTTTATAAAAACTCGACCCCAAAACTTTAAAAAACTGATTCTCTGAACAATTTTGAGAATTTAAAAACTGACCTTATAATTTTTCGAGGTCGAGACAATTACTTATTCAATTTTTAAACCCAAAAATATTAGTTTTTACAAAACGGGGCTAATTGTAATTTTTTCTTTTAACAAGGACCTAAATCAAATTATTTTCTTTCAAGAACAACCCTGGAACCTCTGACTTATAGTAATTAATTAAAATATCTTTATTTTCTCAAAAATCCCTCGACTTATCGGACCATCTTGACCGATTAATGCGCGATCGCGGGGCAACTTCCTCGTCTTGCGATTCCGAATCTATAATGGGACTTATGTCTCACCTAATTATTCAAGACATCAAAGATTACTTATGCTCTCGATAACTATCTTCATCCAAATTACTCCACCAACGCCAATAAATTCCACACGCAATTTCGAAAACTTTCCTGAACTGCTTTCCTGAATCAATATACTCGACTGCCTGGTTGACATCCCGTACTTGTAATTATTTACTACCTGAGTCAACTTGGTGTGTCAAGCTCACAGTCGGAATGGATACATCGGGGATGGAATCGGGCAGCTCGGCTGCTATTCTACTCTTTGGTCCCATCGTCCTAATCCCGCAAGTGAGAGATGGAGTTTGTCCAAGGAAAACGGGTCTTAGTACTTGAGGTATAATCATGATTATGACAATCCGGGCATAGCTAGCTCTTCTATGGATTTATCTTTGTCGATGGAGTGATAAGGTGACAGGTCTTGGACTATCTTGCTTTGGTTGGCGCTACAAATCCGTACGCAACCGCTACTTGTAATGCTTGGGTTGGCGTTACATTCCGTACGCAACCACTATCTGTCTTGCTTGAATCACATAGTTCTTGTATGACCACAAACTATTTTATCAAAACTGTATAAGTATATTATTTTAAGTATATATCACGATGCTTGTGAACTGTGTGTGAAACCACGCATTTTTCATACAACCGTTTTCTTGCATATAACTATATATATCGCCACACTTGCACACGATCACCCCATCCACTGAGAATTTTCATCTCATCCCCTCCTATTTTTCTAACGGCTAGATGAAGAGTTCATTGAAGATGCCGAACCTGCCACGAACTGATTTCCCGTGCTCCGCCTGTTGGATTTACTTCCTTTTGACTGCTATTGTTGGACTATTTCATTTTGTCTTTTCTTTTAAGTTGTAACTTAAGGGCATAGGACTCTTTGACATTTAAGTTATGATTTGATGCCTACTTTATTTTTTTTCTTCGGATTGTACGTTGATTTGGTTAGCTTTTGGACTGTAAGGTTAATTTTGGATATTTCTATTGGGTTGTATTGGATACTTGTTGGACTGTAAGTTGTAATTCGTACTTGTATTTTATTTCTACAGCTACTTGACTTTGTTCTCATTTGGGGTTAGGTTATTATTTGTCTAGACTGTTTGGTTTATTTCTGTTTAAGTTGTTGATCGTCGTCGCGTCCCGTCCGTGGCGTGACAGCTAGACCCGTCCCGGACCCACCCCGTGTAAGTCAGATTTATTAATTTTATTTTTATATTGAGGCTATGACAGTCAAACTGTATGATTACTTTCTTTTGCAATTTACAAGAGTTCTCACTGTCTCTACTCTCTACTTTCTTCACGACCGGTCTCTCTATCACTCCGTCTTTAACTCTCGTCCTCGCCGGAGATTTTGCTCGGCGTCGACTCCCTCTAGTTATTAAGAGGCCTCTCTAAGTGAAAAGTGGTGGGTGCCCAATCTGTACAATGATTAATGCAATTTTATTTTTTCTGCTGGGCTTTATATTCTATCAGAGTATTTGGATTGAATCACTAATTATCATAATTTATTAAATAATTTTCATAACAATTCCCTGAGCTAGTGGATGAATTTATAGCATCACTTCACTGAGTGCCCAAGCTACTGAAATTAGACTAAAACAATTATTGGCGGGTCCAACGGGTTCAACCCGTCAGGCTCTGGGTCCAAAGCAGGGCGGGTTCGGGGTTTGGCCAAACCCATCCCACACCCGCCCTGTTGCCATCCCTATGTGTCGTTTTTCTCACAATAAAGAATTTTCAAGCCCGTTATGCTATTAACTCTCGATATATTTAAGCAATATCTGATTATGTGATTCGTTAAACTCTAAAAAATAAAAAATAAAAATATATTGCTCAAATAATAAGATTGACAAATTGACAGAATATTAAAAAAGAACCCATCATTTTCCAATATCATCAAATTCAAACGAACTTTAATTAACTTATTATTCAACAAAATCCCGGAATTTCGACAAAATTTAATACAACCAGTATTAGTATCAATCAAATTTGGAGATCGAAAACTCCCGATCCATCAACAAAACTTTGCCACTGATTTATTTTTGTCATTCTATTTATCATAAATCATTTGCAATTGATGGAACAAAACATTGGTTTTTCATATCAAGTAAAGTCAACATTCTGATTTTTTATTAGCATTAACATCTTGAATAAGAATATATGAAAATGTCCCCCTTGTTCTATAAAAAAGCTATATCTGATACTATAGTTCATGGCATGTTCTGTCAATCACTCTTAAAGCATAATATCACTGATAATTACAAAATAAAAAAGAAAATAACAACATATAAGGAAATTTTCATTACCTGGGCATCGAAGAGAATCAATTTCATGCTTTTCTTCTCTTCAGATTGTATTGCGAGTGAGTATACCATAACCTTCCCATGTTTCTTTTTCATGAGTGATATCGGAAGCATTGTTCACTTTGGTAATCATGTCAAACAATAGTAAGCCACAAAGTATTTGGTTTTCTCAATAGTTCTTCTACAAAAAAATATATATTTGGAACTAATAGAGTTTTTTCTCAATAAAAGCATCAACTTTTCCAATGAGATTGTGAGAAAATCTTTTATGTTTGAGATTATAATTTATCTTTTAGAGATGAGATTGTGAGAAATTTCCTTATTTTAGTATTTATATTTTATCTTTTAGAGTTGAGATTTGAGTCATGTATTAGTAGAAAATCAGAAACTAAAAGATGCATATAAACTAAATATATGTTTGAACGATAATATTTTCAAATGTATGTCAAACTCCGATTTCTATTGGTTGTTAGATTCCTTAGTGTGTTTATCGAATTTGTTGAGAAACGCAGTGGTTATTTGATAGGATCATATCGTATAATCACTATCTAGCTTCAGATTGATAAATGAATAAATTAATTGATTTTAACTTTAACTATTGTGATAGGTTCATTTATATCTATGATGAGCTTATTTAATTTGATTATAATTTGGTTTGAATTATTTATTTAATTGTGAATATAATTGGTTAGTGTGTCAAAATTGGATTTAATAAGAGTAACTTGGAATATACGTTGGAGTTAGCATAAATCAGAAATCAAAAGATAAACCAAATATATTTTTGAAAGATAATATTTTTAAATGATAGTGTAGATAATCCTTAATATTTAGATTACTTCTTATCTCTTAGATTTGTTATTATATTTTTAAATTCAAAAATATATTATCAATTCACCTTTAATTTGTAGATATGAATGCCACATGGATAATTATAATGTAGACATGTGGAATTGGGAGAATGAGGAGTTGACACATGTCAAAATTAATGAGAGGATGACATGTGTCATTTTATTTTCTCTTTTAGTATATAATGTTGATAAAATATACAATGTTGTTGTAATATTGATCTTGCGAAAGTGACAACGATTTTGTTAATTCAATATTTTAATGAATTAAATATTGATTAGATTAAATAGTGATTCGATTAAACTTGCTGTATATACGTACTTGACGTATATACATAAATATGTTTAATTTGCTTAAATATAGTTGTTTTCAAAACTTGTATATAAATATATTAAATATACATATATAAATATATTAAATATCTTAAATTAATTAATACATTATAAGAAAAATTAGTTGAGTCAATAGTTATATACATAAGTACGGAAATTTAATTAACTAGTAAAATTGATTATAGGTCCCAAGGGGTGATAAGTAAAGTTTAGAAGGGGTGGAAGTTGAATAAACTTTACCAATTTTCCGTTTTTAATCCTTTTTGAATTTCGTGAGTTGACTTAAGTCACGCAGGTCCTTGATGGACATCTATGTTTGATCGCACACAGTGAGTTAGCCACTCAGCGACTCAATCGAATCTGTTGATAGTATAACTTATTTTTTACCTAACACTTTAAAATAACAAATTGACTTGGTTTTTAACAGCGGAAGACTTTCACCTTAAGTTTTGAATACGTTTTTCAACACTTGTTTTAGCTAGGTTATTATCAGTCAACTTAGCAAATTAATAATCAACAAATATAAAGATATGCAAGAATGTAAGTATGCTGAAAGTAAAAAGACACAAACAATTATAGTAGTTCGAGGATGGGGTAATTCCTCTAATCCACTCTTCTCCAACCCCGGAGGAATCCACTAATGTAACTTGACTTGGTTACAAAATGGTAAATCCGAGTCGCTTTGATAACACAAACTAGTCGCTCCCGGGACTCGAACCTTCTTCACAAGACGACTACCCTGCTACTTCAGCTTCCTTCAAACCTTTGGACTTGATACTTAGCACTCCAACAGGTCCAAAGCTCTGGTTCGATCTGGAACCTTACTACACCTCCTTCAACCTTGAAGAGTAGACCCCTTGTTCTTGATAACAAGTTTTTCCTCTTCAATAAATGAAGTCGTCTTTCCTTCACTGAGTGTATTGGATTGATTTTCTTTGAGTTTAAGCTTGAGGATATTCTTTGAATACTTGAGAGATATTGCTTTGCTTTGCAGGTTATTTGCTTGAATGCTTGCGTGCTTGTATTCTTAGTTGTAGTTACCTTCTCTCAAATGAATCCTCGGCCTTTTAGAGTGCAGGTTCGAAAATATGTCCGTTGAAGAGATATACATATTTTTCAAACTACACTTCGTAGGTTGTTGGCTTGTCTTGTCTTGCAGCATTGATGTGGACTGTACCTTGAATTTAATGCTCTGCAGTCTTTCCTTAAACTCTGCAAGATTTCAGGTACATCCCATTGGCTCCTTGATTTTTACACTCTTTCAAAGAAAATAACTTTATTCAGAAAGCGATACCGACACATGCCTATTTCCAAGAAAAACTTGACTTTTTTCGACAACGGATCTCTTTCACCTTTCTTTGATCCTATCTCACGTGATACCCTTTGACAATCGATTCCAATGATTTTGGAATGACTTTTTTGCCAGTCGATCGAGACAACTTTTTTCATTACTTGATCAATCTTCACTTCACTTCACTCAGCTGTCACATAGCTGGGTCTTCTCTTTGATCTTCAGTCGAGTCAACTTGGTTGTTTCCACTCAGCTTACATAGTCCTATCTATTACGAGTTGATTTATAATTGAATTGGGGTGCCAACTTCCTAATCTAAGTTTTACATGGTTTCATCAAAATCTATTACATAAATTTCTCAATAATTTCCCCATTTTTGATGAAGCCAAAACTTAAATAAAAAAATAGCAAAGTAAATAATGCAGAAATAAAGAATAATTGTTTTGAATATATCATTTTATTGAACATATCCTTCTTGCACTTTACAAAGCTTTTACAACGTGTATAAACAACAATTGTATCGTGAGCATCTATTGATCGAGCATATACAGTGGTACTTACAAGTGTATGTGTATTTACAATTAAGTAAAAATACAACATGGGTTTCAGCAGTCTCCAACGCCTCTGCTGCTTCCTTCTTTGATCAGCTTCCTCATTTGCTCTCCTTCTATCTTCTTCAGCTCTCTTCCTCTTATCCTCCTCTTCTCTCTTATTCTTCTCATAGGCTTTCTTTGCAGCTAGGTCTTCCCTCTGCTGCCTATCTCTCCATTCTCGATCAAGCGTAATATTTTCTTTTTCTCGCCTTCTCCTCGCTTCCTCATTCCTCCTATTCACCTCTCTATTTGATAGTTCGTCCAGACCAACCAAGTATATCAACCCGTTACCAATCCTTCCCCTTCCCCTTTCAGAGTCTGCTCCTCCTTTGGGAGTGTACTGCACGGGTTGTGCCCTTGAAGTCTAATGACTACTACTTGAAGTTTGCTGCTTCTCGGCTGCTTGACAAAGCTCCAAACCCATCTCCCAGTACAAGTCCCATGCCTCTGGTACAATCATTCCTTTGAAAAATCCTTTTGATGCAAGTGTTCGGAATTCCTCCAAGGATCTTGGCTCATATTCTACATCTGGGACAACTAACTCCCGATGGGGCTTCACTGCTGGAGAGTCCTTCAGTAATCCAGCTGGGGGACCATCGAACCTTGCCTTTATACTTTCCATCCTTCCATGCTGCCTCTCATCCACCTTGGCAAAATCAACTTCTATCTCTGCTCAAGTCTTCTTGAAAGCTTATCCAACTTTCTCTTCAGCTGATAGGCCTTGTGGTAGCTAGCTTAGGAGTGAGCTGGTGACTGAGCCGAATTGTGGGGTTTTTCCAAGCATGATTTTCAGGGGTGGTTTCTTCAAATCACTACCTTCCCCCTTACTACTATTTTTCCCCTTTTTGGCATCATCACTAGGAGGGAGAGTCAGTTGAGAGGACATTCCCACGATAAGACCCAGTTTTGTGTTTGTCAAGTCCATATTCTCATGATTTGAGGGGTGTGTTGTTCTAAAATCTGACCGTAGAGCCTTCATCTCAGCAGTCATTAACTTCATTTCAGTTTGCACTACCATCATCTCGGTTCACATGTTGGCTTCTGTTTTGAGAAGGTCTGCATTGTGTTGAGCTTTCAGCAACTCCATGTCTATTTTGTATGACTGGTCTATCCTGAAGATGTGATCCCTCTGTCTCTTTGAAATTTGGCATTTTCTGCACTCCATATCACCATCTTAGCAAATAAAGACTTGAAGTAGGTGACTTGCTCACGCCTGAATGCTTTCATCTGTGATGTCCATTTCCTTATTCTCAGTACAGTCCCTTAAATATCTCCTGAGATCGTTGCATCTCTATTGTCCAACCGTTGGTTCAATGCTGCAAATATTTTTTCCATATTTTCAATCTCAGCACAGATGGCCTTGGATGCTTTTGAAAGTCGGTGGCCGCTTCAGTGGATCGCTTCCTCGATCCATACAACATCAAGTCAAAGCCAAACGGCATTTACGATTCGATCGTCTCAAGTTTCAATTCTTAAGCAGGATGTTGCAAGACATTTCGCACTCTCGCCAAAGATATTCGGTCTCCAAAGGTACTTCCGCCATGAACGAAAGTACTCAACAAAGAGTTCATCAGGGAACACAAGAATTTCTCCCCCTTCTCGTTCAGGAGCTTTACCCTTTCCCATTAAACTTGCTTCAGCTCTATATGCCTCAGCTGTTTTAGCGTCCTTGGCATCTTCCGCAGTTGTGTTAGCTCTTTGAGCCGATCGATCCTTAGCTATTTTAACAGCTTCGCTGGTATCAGTGTTTTCTTCCTCTTGAGTTGTCTTATCCTCAGTTGATTTATCAGTGTCATGGGATGGTGATGACACTATAGGGGGTGGGCCATCAACTAGTGTAAACTTTAAAAACGCAACTTTGTCGCTTGCCTTCCTCCTTTGAGCCAAAGCCTCTTCAACTGCTAGGTCCTCTTCAAATTATCTTTTTGGACGGACTCAACTTCGTCATATGTGTTCAAAAACTCCACAGAGACATGTTCCTAAGAGTCATGCAAAACATTTATTTATTCGTTTTCAACTGACTCTTCTTGAGGGGCAGGTACTTCTTCTTCATTTTTCTTACCCAAAGAAGTCTCAACCTCCACTAAGCCTTCATTACCCTCATCAGTCTCAATCGTTGATGGGTCTTCTACATTCCCTTGTGCGGTCTTAACGCAGCAGAGGTCTTCAAAGAATCACTTGATGATCGAGCCGCTTTAGGGTCTTCGGTGGCATCCTTTGAGGTCTCAACCTCTAGGATTGCACTTTCAAAGCCAGTAGTCTCAACTGCCATGGCTTCCTTTCCATCTGTTGCCTTGACTACATCAACAGCTTCATCGGCCTGCAGTGCAGCTGGGATTTCAGCTGAGACTGTCTAAACCGTATGAGCGTCGTCAACCTCACTCTGTTGTTCTATCTTTGTTGTGGTGTTTATTTTCCTCGGATGGAGCACCCGGTGAGTCTCGAACATGGGGTCACTTGAAACTTGAGACTCGACTGCTATTCCAGTTGAGTGCTCAGCCGATAAGACAGGTGTCTCAACACTTTTTTTAGGGGTACGCTTGGCTAAGGTGCCCTCTTCATCTCCATCCTTAGCTTCATCACCAATTTTCCTGGTTTCTTGTCCCTCGGAGTCCACCAGAGAGGTAGTAGCATCGATTTCCCTCACCATCTCCAAAATATCGGGCTAGAGAGATAAGCATGGAGAATGACTCTCCGGACCCTTCGCGCAAGTCCGATCGTGCGGCTCCTTGAACTCTTAGATTTCGTGCCTCGGCCATTCTCTCTACCGCATCGTAGGGTTAAGTTCTTCTACGTCACTATCACTGCTGGAAACTGGCTGCAAGGCATGTTCTGGGGCGTCTGTAAAGAAATAGTTGTAAGGTGTGAGATTCTTCAATAGCCTTTGCCTTAGCTTTCTCCTTTGATTTCTCCTCGTCCTTTTTCTGATATAGAATGGTCGTGCAAAAGTTGAGGAACTGATAGCAATGTTCCTTAGAAAGCTCAGAGCTCTTCTTTTTCTTCAATAAATTCAGGACTTTGGAATACATAATCGATGTATTACTTGTATTTTTTTATTGTCTTTATATGAATATGATTATTTAGATTTTCAAAGTAATGTGTTTGGTATTATAACAAGTGTTGGCCAAAAAAATCATAAAGGTGTATTTTGCCACGAAAATATCAAACTGAGCGTGCAATCGAAGTGTCAAATGAGTCGGGTCGGGCCGATGCCGGCCCATTGGGCCAAAAGAAAAATAGATCAGGTTATGTCAGGATAAACAGTGTTCGGGCTGCTATTTCTGGAGTCCGGTCCAGCCCAACACACAAAAATACACCGGAAAACCGGGCCACTCGAGCCGCCCTAGTTTTTGGGTCTAATGGGGTGCTTTTACCGGGCCAGGTCAAAATTGACAGCTTTGGTGTGTAGTACTCCCCATTTCCGTAATTTTAGGGTTCTCGGATCGATTTATTCTTTTGGCGCCACCATTCAATGTTGTCATGGATTTATTGTGAGATAAGGACATTTATTTTGTGTGGTTCTTGTTAATTCCACTAAATGTTCAATTTCAGTACTAATTGTTCCTTTATATTTAAAGCTCCTAGGAAGATTATGTAGAAGAAAGAATAAAGCTTCTGTATACACATGCATATATCTCCCGCATGTTGGGATAAGCAAATTAATTCAGAAAGCAAGTTAATTTTGTTGGCCTCATATAATATAAGAATTTGTATTAGTTTTAATTCTAGATGGATTTTCTATTATTTCATATGGTGTTTCATTATTTCTACTTGTACAATAATGATATTATCGTGACCATTCACATATAGAATTGAAATATCGCAGGAATAAAGATCTTATATGTTTGATTCCTTACATAATTACATGAGATTTATTGGGCTTTGCTAGGGGTGATCAACAAAAACCGAAAACCACTAAAACCGACCGAATCAAACCGCACCACACCGCAATTGCTTATTTATCGGAAAAACTGCGATTTATATTCTTAATCGAGACCGCACCGCAAAAGATGGGGCAATTACAATTTCAAGTCTCAAACCGCACCGACCGCACCGCAAGTAGAATACTACATATATGTATATATATTCGATATATATTATTACATTTCTCTCAATCTATAGTATATTTGTGTATAATTATTGTAGGTCCCAAGGGGTGTAAGTGTAAGGTTTAGAAGGGGGGGTTGAATAAACCTTACCAAATTTTCGATTTAGTCCTTTTAAATCTACAGAGTTAATTCTACACATGTGTCCTTGATGGACAATCGAATTAGTCACTCAAGAGAGTTAATCTCTCAAATGCACTCAAACCGAGCCGTTGATGGAGTAACTCATTTGGCTGGCTACAATTTAACTCATTGTGGTTTTATTTTCAGGAAGACTTAACACCCTTAAGTTTGATTAAGCAAGATATTAGAGCTTGATTTAGTACTTGTAAATTATCAAATGGATAGCAAATTTATCAAGCAGAGATATAAGCAGTTAAAAGTGCAGGAATGTAAATGATGAAATGTAAATGACACAAAGAAAGTTTTTATAGAGGTTCAAGATGGGGTAATTCTTCTACTCCTCTCTTCTCCAACTCCCGGAGGAATCCACTAAGTAATGATCGTTTACAAAGTGGTAACAGTCCGATACAAGTCTTGATCACAACAAAACCGACTTGATCCTTAGGGACTCGGCCTGAGACGCCTTGATCACTCACCGGCTTCTCGTACGACTCGCCTTCTTCACAGGCGCCTGCTTGCTACTACAAACTCACTTGCTCAAGCTCTTTGGATTTGATCACGAAGCCCTCCAAAGACTTAAGACTTGGTTCAACCTTGAACCTTTCTACAATCCTTCCGGAATGTAGACCCCTTGTTTTCGTATTTTCTCTTCAACGATTGAAGTTCTCTTTCCTTCACAGGTGAGTGTTGGATTGATGTACTTCAAATGCAGCTTGAGGATTGAGATTGTTTCTTTTTCTAATGTGCTTGTGTATCTCACGTATGTGTCATTCATGCATCCTGTTTCTCTCAAACAAACTCCTCGGCCTTTTATAGTGAACTTTCAAAAATTTGCCCGTTGAAGAGATAGGCTTATTTTTGAAAGTCACTTTGCGTTGGCTTGCGCTTCTTGGAAATTGCTTTCCTCGTATGAATTGTTGTTTCACCTTTTCGTAGTTCGACACGGTGTAGTGCTTCCCATTGGTTCATTCCTTTTGCACGCTTCGGGATCGAGCACTCCAAGAAAGGTGGTATGGAGATATTACTTGTTTAAGTAAATCTTTTGATTTCAGGCAACGGTTCTTTTACGCTTATCTCGACTTGACCGCATTTCCTTGCTTTCCCAGGTGACTTAGAGTCGCCTTCCAATCATGGATGACTCTTTCATTACTTCAACTTGAGACTTGGCTTTTCTTGAGTTGACTTGACCGATGCTCCACTCACCGCATCTTCAAGAGAGTTCCGTCTACTCTTCTTTGCCATACTCAATTGCCTCACAAACAGAAGTCTTCCTTCCATCTCTTGATTGTCTTCTTGCATGTTAGGCGTAGCTGTCTTGACTCACCTTGGCCACTCTATTCATTACAATGCATTTTACAACAAGAATTGGGTGCCAACTTTCTATTCTAAGTTTTACATGGCATTCATCAAAATCTAAACAATAAAATTCCTAACAATTTCCCCCTTTTTGATGATGCCAAAACTTAAATCATAAAAAATGCAAAAAAGAAGGATACATACAGGATAGTGAATTGACATAGAATGTATGCATAGAATAGATCTGTTTTATTGATCATATCATTCTGTTCTTTTACACAATCAAGTTTACAAGGTGTATCGTGAGCACATTTTTGTCTGATCGAAAATAAAGAATTTTTAGCTTTATTACGTAAGACTTACATTGTATGTATTTACATGATAAAATACACGGGGTTGGACAACAACACTTCATCTCCTTATTTGTCTCCTTCTTTCATCTTGTTCAAGATCTTCTTTCTCTTTCTTCTCTTTTTCTCGCCGTCACCGCCTTCTTTTTCTTCTCATATGCTTTCGGCAGTCTCTTCTTCATCTCTTCTTATTCTTTCCTGTCTCTCCGCCATAGCCGAGTTTGTCTCTTGTTTTCTTCTTCTAATCTCTTTGCATACTCGGGGCTGTTAGATTTAGCCACTTTTAAATTTGCTACTTGGTCAAGTTTCCAAATTTAAAGAGATCCCTCCTTTCTTTCCCGGATCTACGTATTCAATATTCTTGGGCGGAGGCCTAGGTCCAAGCTTCTTCCTCCACTATCGCTTCTTCCTCTACCTGGGCGATATCTTGGGGTCTTCTTCTTTCCATTGAGTGACTATGGAGTGACCAACAGAGTGATCGCAGGAAGTCTCGTCGCCCGTCGCCTTCTTCACATAAGGCGAGACCCTTTTCCCAAGATAAGTCCTAAGCTTGAGCCATGGACATATTTGCAAAATATCCTTGATTCGAGCGTTTTGAATTCGTCAATCGACGTGGCTCGCCCCGACATCCGAAATGGCATACGTGTCTCTCGTCAACCGGAATGCCTCCATGTTCTTTCAAGATGTTCATCACCCTGGCATCCATTCTTCCTTCCACTTCCTTCATCCCCGCTTCAATTGCTTTTCTCTTCTCACCATAGATACAAAGAGTGTTGGAGGGCAGAGTCACTGGGAGTTTGTCGCTTATAATGTCAGTGTGATGACAGACCTTGTTGGGGTTTGTGCAATCATTAATGTCACATCTTTGATCCTTCCCCTCAACAAGCTTTCCTTTCTTTCTCGCTTTCAAGACTTCCTCACCTGATTTTCCCTTCTCATTGTTCCCTTCTCACCGCTCCTTTCCTTTCAAACTTCAGATTTTGCCGCTTTGCTTTAAGGTATTCCTCTTCCCCTTTTTGGCATCATCAAAGGATAGAGGAACCCAGGGAACATCTTTGGCAAGCATGAAGTCGAAGTCTTCTTCGATGGTTGAGTTCGCTTCAAGTCGCTGCGTTGTATGCAAAGACGGAATGAGATCTAGTAGCGTTGGATTCTCATGAAATCGCTTCATCTCAAACCATGAGAAGGCTGAATTTTCTAGTCATGTGTTCTTCCAAACGCCGTATATCATTTGTATTTTGCTCACGCAGCAGCCTTGATTTTCGGTGTGAGCTTCATGCATATGCTCAATGTGTTCTCTCAACTTCGTTTTTGCATCAACATTTTGACTCCACACCAAAGTGACTTGTTGAATAAAGTTCAAGTATCTCATTGCTCCACACGCATTGATTGCTTTTGCCACCATTCCTTATCTCGACCGTGATGCCTCTCAAGTCACTGTAAGGTTGGCATCTCTGTTGTCCAGCGCATGTCTAAAGAGGCTCGATGCCTCTCCATCCGCTCAACCTCAAAGAAAGAGTGCCTTGAACACTTTTCGAACTTCACCGATTCTTTCATTGTGGTGATGGCCATACAAACACGAAATCAAAATCAAAATCTACTGGAACAATGGTGCCCGAGTGAAAAAGGAGGTGGTCGTGATAGCGTGCTTGCTCATTTTTCGACTCTTCGTGGAGTTCTCGTATCTCCAAAGTGAGAAAGGAAAGATTCTACAAAAGATTCATCATCCGACCGGGATCTGCTTCGATGATGAGCGGCGCGCGTGAAGTTCTTTTGGGAATCGATCTCGCCGCAGCCTTGAGGAGCTCGCGCAGCTGGTCTCTTGTTGAGCCGGGTCTTGTTGTGAAGTAGACCCGCTTGCCGAGCCTCTCTGCCTTAACAGCCTTCGTTGGTCTCATTTGGTTTTTCCATTTCAAGATCGGTCCTCGGCCTTATCAAGAGCGTCATCGGACGATGATGAGATTTCCATTGGTGGCTCATCATCAAAGTTAAAAGTTTGACGAGTAGTCTGGGATCGACTTACTCGTGCTTGGAACACCCGCATGGTGAAGTCTTTTGGATTTGGCATGGGGATGACTCGCCTTCTTCTTTCTTCGCCTTCCGATCCCGGAAAAGTGACATCGTGGTTGTCCGGGAATCATGAAGTGCGCCGATCTCCTTCTCGGATGGGTCGATGATAGCAGGAGGGATGTTCTCATGCATTTTCTTTACCCCGGGAAGTCTCAACCTCCCGTGGCCTTCATTACCTCCAAAGAATCTCTATCGCCGCGAGGCCTTGGTCCTCCCTTTCGATGTGTCACTGCCTTAGGGTCTTCTACAAGTGGCATCCATTGAGTCTCAACCCCATGGATTGCACTTTCATTGCCCAGTGTTAACTCCCGTGGTTGTCCTTCCTCGTGCCTCGATCGCATCTAGTCATTATTAGCCTTCAGAGCGGCTTGGCACCTCACCGAGACAGTCTCAATCGCCCGAGCTTCGTTGATGGCAACTTCTTTGTTCTTCTTGTGATTGTAATTTCTCTTCTTCGCCTCCTTGATTCTTTGTCGAGTCATCTCGCAGATCCTCCGACCTTGCCGCAGGTGGAGGAGTTTCCACCGGGCGCACCACCGAGTGACTTGGAGTGGGGTCACTCGTCTCCAAACTCCCTACTGTTTCGATTAATGGTTCAGCCATGGGGGGGTGGTAGCACACCTTCAATAGGGGTTGGCTCGATCGGGGTCCCCATTGTCCCGCTTTCATCGACATTGCCCTTATTGCCTTCTTCCGAGTGAGTCTGGGGAAGTGGTAAAGAAGAACATCGGTGGCTATTTCTTTGAACCACTCCCATTGGATCGATTTCATTTGTGTTCGAGGACTCTCCTGGTCCCTCCATCGGTCTTTGCTCGTGAAGGATTCTTGATTCAGGCAATGCTTCTTTGCATTTGCAACTCTTCCGCGGGCGTTAAAGATTCTCTCAGTTCCTCGTCACTTTCGGAGAAGACATCAAGGAGAGGATGTGTGTGTTCTATGGTGCCGAGATAGGCGGATGCTTGCCTTCTCACGTGCTTCGGCTTCTTCAGCTTGCTTGCTTAGCTCTCTCCCCGTCCTTGTAGATTTGCAGGATGTCTGGCGGTTGTCCTCATCAAGTCTTTGGGAGCACGAAGAGTTAGTCCAAGGAAATTTAGCAGCTTCTTCTTCTTCTATGAACTCAAAGCCGTTGGAATTGTTCCTCGACTTGCTCAACTTCCATTTTCTCCACTCACGCAGCACGATTTTGGATGTCCGGGTAAGGTGGAGATAGGATCATTACATCACTATCCGCTTGGGCTGGTTCTTCTTGTGTTTCATTGTGTGAGCTACAAGGTTGCGTCTTTGGGTTGCCTCTGCTCATCGACGCTTCAGCAGATTTGGTTGTTTATCAACTACATCCGGAGACTCTACTTCTCCAGTGGTCTCCAGTATTTGTGCTAGCCGAGTAATCGACTCAATTTGGTTTCTCCTGTTCGGATCGCTTGACGAGTCTTCTTCGCTCTCCCGGTTTGTACAGTGGGGGAATTTCGTTGAGGCGGTGTCCTCGAGTCTTGGGCGGCGGGGCGGCCTTGGTGTTTGTTTCGAGGAGCTGGCCGTCTTGGCTTGTCGGGTTCTCCTCCTTTTGACGATCGGAGAAGGCATTTGTGAGTCCTTCTCGACCGTTCTGCGCAGGGCAGGTGACACGGCCGGGCTGGGGCAGTGACTCGCTGCAGGGGCAGGAGCATGTTTGGTTTTCTTTTTGCCGGGCGTTATCTTTTTTGGCACCAGCAGGGCGCTTTCTTCTTGGCCGGGAGAGGAAGAATCAGTATCTTCGGGGTCACCTGATTCCCCCTCACCGTGTCGCTCTCTTGGCGTAAGCTCTCTTCTCAGGCGCCAGAGAGGTTTGCTCGAACATCCTCTTGTTAACATGGAAAGCCTTCCCATGTCTAAGAGGACTCCTTTCACCTCCAATAGCCGGCCAATTACTGTGCCATATCCCGGGATCCTCCAAATGTGCCATCTTCTTTGAAGGACTTGTTCCCACGCTCGGGCAGAGTCCCTGCAGAGATAAACTCAGCCCCAGCTTTATCTTCTTTTCTTCGATGATTGCAGCCATCACAATCAGCTTTGCCTTTGTGATTGGTCAAAGCCGCCAAATTTGATGTCGATACATTTGGCAACTATATCCAACAACTTTTGATAATCCTCCTTCAGCCATCTTCTTGTTTGTCGTGGTATATTATTTTATCAAAAAGTTGGACTTGGCTATTTCTTTCCATGCGTCAGCCCAAGTTTACATCAGCCTTCTTTGATCGATGCTCCTTCTGCCGGGTAGTGAGCAATATTCACCAAATCCTTGGCGTGATAGTCACCGCTTCCCGTGAACAGATGACTTGATTCCTTCATCGTGAATCTCAAAGCATTCACGAGAATTGTGCGACCTCCTCCACATAGGTCATCGGATATTCCAGCGTTAGAAACGGTTTTAGTCCGGGACGTTTCCAACTTCTCAAAGAATTTTCTTCACCAGGGTGTCGTCGGACCTCGCTTCACCATTCCGTCGAAATCCACCGTCGAACCGGTGTGGATTTGCTTTCCTAACTTAGTAAAGTCATAAGTTGGTGCCATTTCTCAGAATTATATCAAGAAAAATCTCAGAAATTGATTTGAAGGTTGATAGGGTTTCTAGAGTAGTTTGCCTTTGCTTTTGAGAGAAAAAGATGAACAGTTTTAGAAGTGTGAGAGAGAAACGGATTTAAAAATGGTTTAAATATGGTTTATGAAAGGACGTGCGGGCGGTTTTTGAATTGTGATCGAAATCAACGGCTTGGATTTCGTGACGCCTATTGAGCATTTCACGTCTCGTATTTAATGCGGCAGATTTATATCCAATCATAAGCTTAGTGTGCGGCTTTATGTCCAGTACACATCATCATTATGCCGACGTGTTCCTTAAAACATTCCCGCTAAGTCAAAACGACTGCGTTTTTGTCACTTTGCTCATAAGTTATTCACCTTATCTCTTAGCCGATTTAACTCTACTCCTCGTAGATTCTCTTAGTGACTCAACTATCACCGACTTGATGTAGTTGTTTTCCGATATAGTTGATTTATCGAATGATTTTGTTTTTGCTCTTTTTCACTCCTTTTCTGTTCTAATTCTCTTCTTTGATTCGTCCTGAGTGTCAGCTCACTCAATTAAACCTAACTCATGCTTGAGTTCTTCAAATCTTGACTCACATAATGGTTTTGTGAAGATGTCACTAGTTGTTTATCGCTTGAGATATATTCCAAGACAATGTCCTTTTTTTCAACATGATCTCTTATGAAATGATATCTCGACATCAATATGTTTTGTTCTTGAGTGCAACACAGATTTTGAGTGATTGCAATGGCACTTGTGTTATCACACATGATTGGAATTTCTTTTTCTTCAACTTCATAGTCTCTCACTTTGCCTCATCCATAGGACTTGGGCACAACAACGCTCGCCCGACTATGTATTTCGCTCACATTTGTAGAGGTGGCTATTGAGTTTTGCTTCTTGATAAACCAGAAATTAGTCCTGTTTCCTAAAGATTTGACATGTGCCTGAAGTGCTCTTCTGCCCACTCGCATCCAAAGATAGTTTAATCAATAGCCAATTAGCTTGAGTCCACCTTCCTTTGGATACCATAGGCCTACTTCTTGGATTCCTTTCAAGTATCTCAATATTCTCTTTACCGTATATGGCTCTCTTTTGGAGCAGATTGAAATCTTGCACACACACCTACAACAAAGGTGATGTCCGCCCGCTTTGCCGTGAGATAGAGCAATGATCCAATAAGTGCTCAGATCTTGTTTGATCTACTGTGCTTGCCATCCGCATCCATGTCCATTTTGATCGATGTGTTCATTGGTATTTTTACGTAAGACTTCTCTTCCATACCAAACTTCTTCATTAAATCTCCTGGTATATTTTGTTTGACTTATGAAGGTTCCATCCTTCACTGCATTTTGTTTTACTTGGAGTCCAAGGAAGAATGTCACTCTCCCATCATGCTCATTTCAAATTTACTTTGCATGAGGTTTGAGAATTTTTCACATGACTCTTTGTTAGTGGATCCAAAAATGATGTCATCCACATATATTTGAACAAGCAAGATACTCTTCTTGTCTTGAATTCGAAAAGTGTTCTATCCACTTTTCCTTTTGTGAATCCATTTTCGATCAGAATTGTGACAGGTGTCATACCATGCTCGGGTGCCTGTTTCAATCCATACAGGGCTTTCTTGAGTTTGTATACCTTGTCTCCAAGAGTCTTCTGTTCAAATCCGGAGGTTGTTCAACATATACTTCTTCTTCCAATAAACCATTTAGGAATGCACTTTTTACATCCATCTGATATACAATGAAATTCTTGTGAGCTGCATAGGCAAGAAACATCCTTATAGCTTCCAATCTTGCTACAGGGGCAAATGTTTCATCAAAATCTATCCCTTCTTCTTGGCAATATCCTTTGGCTACTAGTCTTGCTTTATTTCTTACCACAGAGCCTTCCTCGTTCATCTTATTTCTGAATACCCATTTGGTTCCAATAACATTTTGATGTACGGGTCTTTGCACTAATTCCCATACTTTATTTCTCTCAAACTGATTCAGCTCTTCTTGCATAGCTTGAATCCAATGTGTGTCGTTCAATGCTTGTGACATATCTTTGGGCTCTATTTGCGAAATGAAGCATGTGAACATTGCTTCTTGTTGAGTTTTGGATCTTGTCTTGACACCTTCTCTTATATCTCCAATGACAAGTTCTGGTGGATGGTCTCTCGGCCATCTTACATCAAAGGTTGGAGTAAGTTAGCCGGATTGGGCCGACTTGGTACTGTGGTTGTGTTCGCGGGTCGTCGACTCTCTCGTGGTCACTTAGCCGCAAATTTTCCACGCTTTTGAGATTCATTTGTCTCATCTTCTTCGAATTGATAATCCCGGCTTCCACCTTCCAAAGATACGGACTCTTCTCAGATGATTGGATGATTCACTTATCACCGACTCTTCAATGTCTTCTCCATTTACATTTGGTTCATCGAATACTACATGAATGGATTCTCTCAGAACCATAGTTCTTTTGTTGAGTATTCTCAGTAGGCTTTGCTTTGGTGAGTATCCTAAGAGGATACCTCATCGCCTTTAGCATCAAAAGCCTTTAGGTTGTCTTTGCCATTGTTGTGAATGAAGCATTTACATCCAAATATTCTCAAATATGCAACATTTGGTTTTCTTCCATCCGATCTCATAGGAGTCTTTGTCAATTGTCTGCTTATCATACATCTGTTTTGGGTGTAGCAAGTCGTGTTGATTGCTTCACCCAAAATTTGTAACCCCGTCACCTAACATGGTCCTTGCCGCTTCTTTGAGGGTTCTGTTCCTTCTTTCTCGCAACTCCATTCTCTTTGTGGAGTCCTTGTCTGCCGATAGTTCATGACCAATACCATTCTCAACACAAGATCGAGTTATTATTCCATTGACAAACTCAGTTCCTCTATCCGATCTTATTTTGATAATGGTTTGACTCTTCTCATTTTGAATCCTCTTCATCACGTTTGTGGTAGTTTTTGTAGAGTTTCTTTCTTCTTGCACATGAATATTGTCCATGTATATCTTGAGTAGTCATCTACTACCACCAAGGTGTATTTGTTTCCACTTATCTTCGGGCCGGTTCCATGGGCCAAATAGATCCATATGAAGCGATGCAATATCCTTGTTGAGGATGGGCATGTCTTTTCTTTGAATGACGACTTGATTTGTTTTCCTTCTAACATGCATCACATATACTCTCCTTCTTGTATACCGAGTGGAAGTCCTTCTACAAGATGGCTCCTTGCCTGACTTGTTAATTGTTTTGAAATTCAGTGACTCGACTTTTTGTGCCACGTAACCAACTTGATACTGTTGTGCTCTTTGCTAGAGACAGTCTTGGGTGTTGCAGTTGACCAATCCACTACATACATATTCTTCTCGTCTACATCCTTGCAAAAAGACAACTTCATTTGATTCAATATCCTTGATTTGGCATATACCCATGTTGAATCCAACATTGTAGCCCTTGTCACAGAGCCGATCGATACTCGTAAGTTGAAGTTGAGTCCTTCAACATATGCAACATCCGTGATTTCTAATCCATTCTTCTTGATGGATCCAATGCCTCTTATTTCACCAGAGCTTCATTTCCTCCAAATATGACTTTGGCTCCTTTGACTTCCTTGAATTTTGACAGATTTCTCTTATTTCTGTCATATGTCCGGAGCGACCACTATCCATGTACCAGTTCCTTGGCACTCACTGTTCCTTGAACCCGCAATCAAGGAAATTAAGTTTTAGGTACCCATACTTGTCCGGGTCCCGAGGGGTTAGAATTGTAAGATGATCCAACCAACCTATAGCCAAATGATTTGACTCTAAGGGGTTGCCATCTATCGCTGCCATAATCATAATTAATCCCGACAAATTGCTTGGGGATTCTAGGTTCATACAAATTGTCTCTTTTGTCCGTATGCCCGCATATGTGTTTTAGCAATTGCCTTTCTTGGGTAATTTTGGTGTTTTTGAGTGTAGTGCCTAGGTGCATATGTGTGCCGATGAAAGTTCTTATACTTTTGGAATGGCCTTTTCCGAGTTCTAGGCCTTTGCCATTTGGGCTTATATTCCATAAGTCTATGCTGATAGTTCACATTATTCCAATCAGCTTGGCTTGGATATTTTCTACCATTCCCATCATATGTATTTCTTTTATGGATTTTCTGGGATTTTTGGTAGCTCGCTTCCTTTTACAGTAGTATTTTTGTTAGGAGTTTCTTTGAGGACTCGGTGAATCTTTTCTCGGTATCCTTTCAAAGACACTCAATCGGTCGTTTTCCTTTCCCTTTGTAACCAAGGCCAGTTTGCTTAGTATTGTGCTTTGGAGTGAATGTGTGTGCACCATTTAGAGTTTTGGATTTTTCAGACTCTTCATGACTTGAAGATCCTTTTTCCAACATGATTCTTGAGGTTTGACATGGCACAGAGGAATTAAATCCTAAGCCTGTCTTGTCTCCACATTCTCTTTGACTCATAATAAGATCATCCAATGATTTAGATGCCTTAGTGAATGAGGCAATAACATTTTTGAGGTCATTTTCCCTCTTTTCTATAGCAAAGAATTTCGCTACTAGTTTAGCATTTTCACTTTTAACCTTTCATTCTCAATGACTATTTGACTTAGAGTACCCACTCCTTAGTCAGCTTTGAGTTTTGACTTTTGAGTAGGCTGTTTTCCTCATTCAACAGTGTGTGTGAGGATTTAATGTGTTCAAAATCTTTCATCATTTTGCTTAATGAATCATAAAGATCTGTAGGTGATGAAGTGAGTGTGTCACAGTCACTGTCATTAGTGTCTGAGTTTGTTGAGTTAGATTGTACCTCATCTTCTTGATCTTGTTCTTTGGCCATTAAGCAGATCAGGGCTTCTTCTTCGAGTCACTTGAGTAGTCACTTTGCTCTCAATCACTGTCTCCTGACTTGGTTGTTTCAAAGCATCTCTGCAGCCATCATTGCCTTTTTCCTTTCTTGTCTTCTTTCTCTGAAGATCTTTCTTTCTTCTTCATCTCTGTACTTGTTGACCACAGGATATGAGCAGTCAATGGCATAGTGACCTGGTTGTCTACAGTTCCAACATAGATATTCAGCTTTTTGGTCAGCTCTTTCTATTCTAGAGTTGTCACCCTTTGATACTCAACTTTTTGATGATCTGTTCTCTTGGTTGGCCTGTCTTCCCTTGATTTGGAGGGAGCCGAGTGCCTTTCGGAAGATTCACCCTTTCCTTTCTTGTAGTTCTTGTTAAAGAACTTGTTAAATCTTTTAACCATCGGGCTATTTCTTCCGGGTCAATTGCTTCTTTGACCTCGGCTCTCTTCCCATCTTTGACAATTAGAGCAATTTGTTTTGGGTACAAATTGTCTCTTCCTGGTCTTTCCTTCTCACCTCAAACTCGTAGGCTTTGAGGTCCGAGAATAACTCATGATTGGATGTCTTTGATAGGTCCATGGAGTGTCTCTCAGTGCCATGACCTTCATTTCCCATTCATTTGGAAGACTTTTTAGGATTTTCATACACATTTCTTCTCGTGTATATTCCTTTCCAAGTGTAGACAGCTCATTTGTGATTTCAGAAACGAAGCGTCTAGTTGATCCAGGTTTTTCCGAGATCATTTTAAAGTTTTCAAATTTTTGTACCGCCACCGATAATTTGTTTTCTTTGATTTGCTCCGAGCCTTCACAAATCAATGTCACTTATCCCGCATTTCTTTAGCCGTTTTGCATGATTTGACTTTGTTGAACATGGCTTTGTCCAAGGTTTTGTAGAGGATGTCCTTGGCTACATTGTCCAGGTTGTATCTTTTTTCTGTCATCATTTGTCCACTCAGCTTCTTGGTTTTTCAACCATGACTGGTCTAGAGCAAAGATCTTCTTCTCCTTCACCGCAACTCTTCGCATGTGTTCACCTTTAATATTTGTAGAGGCCCATCTTCTATCACTATCCACATCTCATCATGTAACACGATAGATGAGCTCGCATGCGAATTTTCCAATCATCAAATTCTTCAATAGTGAACATAGGGATGCGTGTCAAATTTGCTTCCATGATAATGACTTTTAATGATAAAGAAGAGTTATGAAAGTTCAAGTACTAAAGCAGACTTTGAAAAGTTTAGAGATCTAGTTCAGTAACCAGTGCGGATGGTTCAATGAACCAACCGCTCCGATACCACTTGTAGGTCCAAGGGGTGTAAGTGTAAGGTTTAGAAGGGGGTTGAATAAACCTTACCAAATTTTCGATTTAGTCCTTTTAAATCTACAGAGTTAATTCTACACACTGTTTGTGTCCTTGATGGACAGTCGAATTAGTCACTCAAGAGAGTTAATCTCTCAATGCACTCAAATTGAGCCGTTGATAGAGTAACTCATTGTTGGCTACAATTTAACTCATTTGTGGTTTTATTTTCATTGGAGGAAGACTTAACACCCTTAAGTTTGATTAAGCAAGATATTAGAGCTTGATTTAGTACTTGTAAATTATCAAATGGATAGCAAATTTATCACAGATATAAGCGATTAAAAGTGCGGGAATGTAAATGCTTTGAAATGTAAATGACACAAGAAAGTTTTTATAGAGGTTCAAGATGGGGTAATTCTTCTACTCCTCTCTTCTCCAACTCCCCGGAGGAATCCACTAAGTAATGATCGAGTTTATAAAGTGGTAACAAATCCGGATACAAGTCTTGATCACAAAAAACCGACTTGATCCTTAGGGACTCGGTCACGGAGACGCCTTGATCACTCGGTGGCTTCTCGACGACTCGGCTTCTTCACAGGCAACCGCTTTGCTACTACAAACTCACTTGCTCAAGCTCTTTGGATTTGATCACGAAGCCCTCCAAAGACTTAAGACTTGGTTCAACTTGAACCTTTCTACAATCCTTCCCGGAATGTAGACCCCTTGTTTTCAGTATTTTTCTCTTCAACTCGATTGAAGTTCTCTTTCCTTCACGGTGAGTGTTGGATTGATGTACTTCAAATGTAGCTTGAGGATTGAGATTGTTTCGATTTTCTAATGTGCTTGTGTATCTCACGTATGTGTCATTCATGCATCCTGTTCTCTCAAACAAACTCCTCGGCCTTTTTATAGTGAACTTTCAAAAATTTGCCCGTTGAAGAGATAGCTTATTTTTGAAAGTCACTTTGCGTCGTTGGCTTGCAGTTCTTGGAATTCTTTGTTTCCTCGTATGAATTGTTGTTTCACCTTTTCGAGTTCGACACGGTGTAGTGCTTCCCATTGGTTCATTCCTTTTGCACGCTCGACCGAGCACTCCAAGAAATGTGGTATGGAGATATTACTTGTTTAAGTAAATCTCTTGATTTTCGCGGCAACGGTTCTTTTACGATTATCTCGACTTTGACCGCATTTCCTTGCTTTCCCAGGTGACTTAGAGTCACCTTCCAATCATTGGATGACTCTTGTCACTTCAACTTGAGACTTGGCTTTTCTTGAGTTGACTTGACCGATGCTCCACCACCGATCTCACCGCTTCTTGAGAGAGTTCCCGTCTACTCTTCTTTGCCATACTCATTGTCTCACAAAGAAGTCTTCCTTCCAGTCTTGATTGTCTTCTTGCATGTTAGGCGTAGTTGTCTTGACTCGGCTTGGCACTCTATTCATTACAATGCATTTTACAAAAAGAATTGGGGTGCCAACTTTCTATTCTAAGTTTTACATGGCATTCATCAAAATCTAAACAATAAAATTCCTAACAATTATGAATCGTCATATTTAATTATTTTCATTGGTTTATTGTGGGTATATACTAGTCAATTTACTTAATAATTTAATACATCAAAGCCTTCATTTCTTGTTATGGATGTATTGTATAAAATGATTTATTTTGGGAAATTTGTGACATGGAGATTGAAATATTGAAGTCATAGGAGAGTTTGCAAAAACTTATGCTTTTAGAAAAAATAATTTATTGTAGAGTAAGAGTAGTTGAGAATCAGAAGTTGATAGAGTTTGAAAATAAAATCAAAAGTTGAGAATCAGAAGTTGAGTTAAGTGAAAAAGTTGTAGAGGTGCTTATTTATTTATAAAATCAAACTAGGAGTAGAAGCACAAATCTAAAGCATCCCTATCCATGCTTTTAGATTATGATTAAATGAAGCAGAAGTTGACACTTGCAAACACTAAAAAGTGATTTTTTAAGCAGAAACATAAGAAATACTTTTTTTAGTGATTGCAAACACTCCCTATATCTATTAGATTCAACTATTATATGTTATTGAAGTTGTTATTGTTTGATAAATGGTTTTATCATGATTTTGATGATTTTGATTTTACACCAAAACAATGTTTTTAAAGGTTGTCCAAATACTCCTAAATGATTTAAAATGATTTTAATATTTTTCGGAGTATTTCCTCAAGTTTATTTTCGATACAAAATTGGACAATTCATTTAATGTTTTTAAGTCAATGGGTTTTTACATTGAAACTATGTTGTCCAAATACTCCCAATTGATCTAAAATGTTTCTACTATTTTTCGGAGTATTTATTGGAATTTATATCGGACAACACTTTGTGTGTAAATGTTTTATTTCTTCTAAACTATATTTCTAATGTTGTCCTAAATACTTCCGGGATCGGTTTAAAATGTTTTTACTATATTTTGGAGTATTTCTTGAGTTTTATTTTCGACAAAAATTGGACAACATTTCTGTCTCGTGGTCGACCTGGCCGCTCTATAGGGCAACCTGCACTGAAGATGTTTTTAGAAAGAAAATGAGACGGAAAGGAAAACAAGCGGTCGGCCGGCTGTCCCGCCACGGTCGACCGCACTGCAAGTGTGTTTCAAATGTAACTTTTAATCCTTGCAAAATCAATGAGGGGGACGGTTGGGGTGATGGTCGACCGGTCGAGGTAGACGTCGGCCGACCGGCCGCCTGTGTTATTTTTCTTTGTGTATTTTTTCCAACGTCCATTTAAATGCATCGGCCGCTCTATGCTTTGACAAAGAAAATTCTAACCGTTGGCAGTGACATGACTTTTCCCTAAATTGTGGGATTGATTTCTAACAGACTATAATCTTGATTTTAATTGCAATTTTTTTTTGTAGAAATCGATTCCAAGAGTGAGCCTATCAAGTATCAATCATCTCCTATAAATAGAGGAAGAATTGAAGCAACACAAAAAGAGAGAAAACTACAACACAACAAGATACACTCAAGAATACACTTGTTCTTACATTGTCTTATTTCTTGTTGTAATTTGCCTAGCTATTCACTTTCACATTCTTGAGGTCTAGGCTATTCTTGATTACACTTGCACTCTATTGTATTATCAATTATCGAGTTGTAATCTTGAATTTGTGGTCGTCATTCAAACACAAGATATCCTTGTGAGTGTTCTTGTGGTAAGAACACACTTGGGTGAACTAGGTGTTAGGTGTAAGAAGATTGTGGTAATCTTCTTGTTGAGGTGTTGAAGAGTGTGGTGCTCTTCAAGGGTGAAGATTGTGGTAATCTTCACAAGGTGCCGTTTGGAGATTGTGGTAATCTTCAAGTGAGATTGTGGTAATCTCAAAGGTGGTGTTGAAGAAGAGTGTGGTGCTCTTCAAGGTGTTGGTGTAAGATTTTGTTGTAATAATTTTGGTAATTATTAATAAAATCTTTTTCTTTTTGAAATCCATCCCTGAGGGGTGGTAGAGGATTAGGCCCTAGGTGGGTTGAACCTCTTTAAATCGACGTGTGTTGTTTACATTCCGCACCTTTATTATTGTATTTGAGCATTTGGTTCAAAAAGGGCGAAATCGAAAAGATGGAGATAATCTATTCACCCCCTCTAGATTATCGTAGCCGCTTGACTTACAAGTGGTATCGAGCCAAACTCTTTGGCAAGCTCGTTTCACATCGCGAGTGAAGAGAAACGATCGTCGGCTACTGAACGAAGCTCAACTTTCCGCACTCCACCACCAAGCCACCTCGGTTTGATTCCAAGAATTTTAATTTTTGGAAAGAAAGAATGGAATGCTATCTACAAGGTTGCGGGTTCGACATTTGGAATACCGTCATTAATGGAGAATCCATTCCGATGAAAGATACACCACACACCTCAAAAGGCTTCAAAAAGCTCAATGATGAAGAGAAGAAAATCATCTCTTTAAATGGTAAAGCTCTTAATATTTTACTTTGTTCACTTACCACTTTGGAATTTGATCATGTTGTAGGTATTCAATCGGCACATGAAGTATGGCAAAATTAGAAGCCATCTATGAAGTATATGCAAATGAAAGGAGCAACTCAAAAGCATCTACTTCACAAATGGATACAACATCAAATCCAACAACATGGGATAAGCCTTCTACAACCTCCCATGATGAACAAGTTGAACAATGCCTCATGGGCATCGAAGAAGAAAACGAGGTAAGTTCTAAACCCTCTACTTCTTATGACCATGAATTGCAAAATGAATATAGTGATTTACAAAATGATTATGATGAGCTACAAGATGAATTCCAAAACTTACTTGTTAAATACAAAAATTTGAAAAAGGAATTCATTGTTTTGAAAAATGATAAGGATAGTTTATTTACTTCCTATGAATCACTATCATGTGCTCACACCACCACTCTTGACAAGGTTAGAAACCTTGAGAAAGAAAAAACAAGACTCTTGTTGAGGATATAAATTGCTTGAAAAATGATTTATCTAAATCCAACTTGAGTACCGATAGAATAACCAATATTGTTGATTGTTGTGATAATTCGAAACTAGAACTTGATCATAAGTTTAAGCGGTGTCAATCACATGAAAAAGAATCAAGTCTCTAAGACGTTGGTCATTATGCTCCTAGAATTATTACATGCTTTTATTGCGGTAAAAAGGGTCATACGGTAAATACTTGTCGTCTTTAGAAATAGCACTAATTATTGTTGGAGACCTAAAAGTCTCAAGACTAATCACAAAGGACCCAAACACATGAGGGTACCACAAAACAATGTCATATTAGGTACCCGTGAAATAATGATCAAGAAAATTCATACCGCAAGAAGACATCAAATGACCGTGTCATTTGATCAAAGAAGGAGAAAACATTTTCAACAAAGCCAATTTCCAAGAAGAGGATACAATCAAAAATGGGAAGAGTACAATCCTTGAAATGGCATGACATCATCAACAAGATGATTTTCAAAAAGAAGAGACCATCAACAATGGGAAGGTAACAAACCTTGAAATGGAGCAATCAAAGAAGCCATCATCAACAAAGTGACTTCTCAAGGGGAAGATATCATCAACAATGGGAACGGCACAACCCATGGAAACGGCGTAATTGGTAAACCGTATCTCCCCATTTAAAATATGCATTTTATCTAGTTAGTATGCATGTTTTTATTTGTGCCTATATTGCAAATGAGTTTTCATGTATTTAATTTTTAAATTAAGGTCTTCAAAACTTATTTGTATTTTTAAAATTTTTGAAAAAGAAGACCTTATATGATGTTTTTAAAACTCTTGTGCATTTTTGTAGACTAAAGTGTATTATCATCTCTTATGGATTTTTATGGCATGAGCTTACTTGTGATATCTCTTAGCCTACACTTTTATCATTATGATTTGTGCTAGATTTGTTTTAAGAATTGTGTAGGATTTACATATTTTCACAAATGGCCATTTTCATCATTATTTGTCAAGAAAATGCATAAATTATCGAGGTACGTTTACTTGTGTATTGCCATATGCCTATGTGCTTGTTTTTTCATAGTGTTTCATACAAGTGTCATTAAGAGGATTTTTAGATTTTTGAAAGGCACTATTCGATATTTGATTGCACATATTTGCTTTGTCAACTCTTGTTCAAATACTTCTTTTAAATAAGGTCTCAACTATATGATATCGGATTTGCATATTTCAAAAGAGACCTTTTATAGCTTTCTTAAGCTTATTTGAACTTGCATGATTTATTAGACTCTTGATGATATTCTAAAAGCATAGTATGTGCTTCTTGCTTCATGGTCTCTATATATAGTGTCTATTTCTACTATGCAAGATATTTTGTGATTGAGGCATGTTTTTACACTTGGGCTATTTTTTCTTGCTTATATAAGCGATGCCATTAATGAGTTTGTTAAGTTGTGTAGATGAGAAATGAAGTACTCCAAATATTTGGATGTAAATGTTCTATTATGAACACCTTAGATCAATTGGATGCCCTATGATGATAGTAATGAAGAAGATAAAAAGGGTATTTCGGAACAAACTCGATGACCAAGGCAACATTGGTCGAACTAAGGCGAGGTTAGTAGCTCGAAGGTATTTTCAAGAAGAAGGTAATCGATTTTGATGTAACATTTGCACTCATAGCACATTTTGTAGCTATTTGCATTTTACTTGCCCATTCTTGTTTTAAGAAAATTTCAAGCTTTACCAAATGGATGTTAAATCCAAATTTCTAAATGGTTTTATTCAAGAAGAAGTCTATGTAAAACAACCTCCGGGGTTTAAATTTTTCTAGGCCAAATGATCTTTATAAAAGGCCTTGTATAGTTTCAAACAAGTACCCCATGTATGATATGATAGACTTAGATATTTTTGCTAAATGATTTTACAAAAGGTAAAGTTCATACTACTCTCCTTGTTTTTTTAAAAAAAAAAAGGGCAAGATTGTTTACTTGTGCATATTTATGAGAATATTTTTGGTGCTACTAATGAATATTTGTGCAAGATATTTTTCCAAATTGATGCAAGGTGTACTTGAAATGAGCATGATGAGGGAGCTCAATTTCTCGCTTGGACTTCAAATCATTCAATGCCAAGTAGATGGTTACATTTCAAAATAATTCTTGAAGGAGTTAGGCATTGAAGAAGGAAGAATCATCTCAACCTCTATGGCTACCAATGAAGAGATTGACAAAGGTTGAGAAAGGCATGTCGGTTGACAAACAAATTCGAGGTATGCTTTCTTGTATTATTTCTATAGACTCGACATTCCATATGCCTTATGTCTATATGCTCGACTTCAAAAACTATCCCAACGAATCTCATTAAAGTGCCATTAAAAGAAATTTTCAAATATTTGAAAGACACTTCTTCTTATGACTTGTTGTATCCAAAGATTTAAAACGTTCTTATTTTTTTCGGGATAACAAATTTGGTATCTATTTTACGGTTATTCGTATTCAAAATTTGGTTCGTCATAATCGAACTAAACATATTGAGATTCGATATATTTTTTAAGGGATTGTGATTTTTAACAAAAACTTGAGATGTGTTTAATTCCGTCTCAAGGATAACTCGTGGACTTTTTGATCGTTAACCGCCGAGTATTTTACCTCATTTCGAGCTTGATTATGACATAACGTATATTGAATGAGGTCTACGTTTGCATTTTACACGTTTTTAAAACTTAGGGCGAAAAATCGGATTTTTGGTTGAAAATTCGGATTTTGGAAAAAGCTGACAGAACGGTGGGCTGAAGGGTTGAGGGCAACCGTCGCCCTCAACGTCGACGGTCGCCCTCAACCACGACGGTCGCCCTAAGCAAAATATTGGATAAAAATGGTTTGTCTTGAGATTCGCAACTCTAACATATTTTGGCCATTTTTCGTCCCCTTCGCAAATTTCACACACAATTCACTTCAAATAAGTTTTGATGCATGAATTATATATTTTGGGGACTACCTAGCTCGGCTATCATCATCATTGCTCGTCTTTACCGATTGATTGGTAAGAATTTCACTATCTTTAGCTCAATTGGGTTGAACCCTTGAGTTTGTGGCTTATATGTATTTTTCTTGATGTGATTCATATATGTCGTGATGAGCTTATTGATTGTTGATGAATGATATTCGTTAAATTGTATTTGGTGATGAAAAACTTGGCTTGATTTCATTTACAAGGGCTATATATAACTTTCTCTATTTTTGACGCCCGCCAAGTGTTCGATAAAACGTTTCAATGAAAAATTCATCACCTACATGATTCTCTCGATTTCAAAAGTCTTATACATTTATAGAGATCATGTTTTGCTTATCAAATGAGTTTTCATAAACCTCTACAAGTCGTATGATTCGACTTTTCCCTTCTATTTGGCTTATAAGCTTCAATGTTCAAATAGCTCGATACATCGGTTTAGTTGCACACTTTGATATGAATATATGATGTATTTATCGTGCTAACATTCTTTTTGATGATTCCAAAGGGGAGAAACAGGTGGAGAAAGGTTATAAGCTCTTTAGCTCAAAGAAGCTAAGATAAGCTCAAACGAAAAGAAGTTTATAAGCTATGGCTTCCTAAAGCCATAAGTTATGTATGATTCTTGGTCCATTGGTTGTAGTATGGACTTATATATGTTTCTAATGATGTCTCTTTGACAGGGGGAGCTTTTAAGTTATTGATACTTAAGCTCAATATCGAAAAGCTAATATTTTAGCTTATGTTTAAGTTGCTTCTATATAACTCTTGTTGTGCTTGTTGATAGGGGAGCATGTGCTATATGTGTTTGAATATCTCTACTCCCATCTTTGTGCTTTTATTGCATGGAATGTTGTCGCTCACAACGGATAGTTCTCTTTAACATAGCAGTAAAATTGTTTTGTTTTCAAAATCGACCTCGTTAAAAGTGTTTTGGTTTGTAATCATCAAAAAGGGAGATTGTTTGATAAATGGTTTTATCATGATTTTGATGATTTTGATTTTACACCAAAACAATGTTTTTAAAGGTTGTCCAAATACTCCTAAATGATTTAAAATGATTTTAATATTTTTCGGAGTATTTCCTCAAGTTTATTTTCGATACAAAATTGGACAATTCATTTAATGTTTTTAAGTCAATGGGTTTTTACATTGAAACTATGTTGTCCAAATACTCCCAATTGATCTAAAATGTTTCTACTATTTTTCGGAGTATTTATTGGAATTTATATCGGACAACACTTTGTGTGTAAATGTTTTATTTCTTCTAAACTATATTTCTAATGTTGTCCTAAATACTTCCGATCGGTTTAAAATGTTTTTACTATATTTTCGGAGTATTTCTTGAGTTTTATTTTCGACAAAAATTGGACAACATTTCGTGTCGATTGGCCGCCGCCCTATAGGGCAACCCGTGCACTGAAGATGTTTTTAGAAACGAGAAAATGAGACGGAAGGAAAAACAAGCGAGTCGACGGTTAAATCGGTCGACCGATGCACTGCAAGTGTGTTTCAAACAGAACTTTTAATCCTTGCAAAATCCATGAGGGGACCGGTTGGGGTGATGGTCGGCCGGTCGAGGTAGACGCGTCGGCCGTCAGCCGTGTTATTTTTTGTGTATTTTTTCCAACGTCTATTTCGTGCGACGGCCGCTCTATGCTTTTTGACAAAGAAAATTCTAACCGTTAGGCACGTGATGACCTTTTCCCTAAATTGTGGGATTGATTTCTAACAGCTATAATCTTGATTTTAATTGCAATTTTTTTGTAGAAATCAGATTCCAAGAGGAGCCTATCAAGTATCAATCATCTCCTATAAATAGAGGAAGAATTGAAGCAACACAAAAAGAGAGAAAACTACAACACAACAAGATACACTCAAGAATACACTTGTTCTTACATTGTCTTATTTCTTGTTGTAATTTGCCTAGCTATTCACTTTCACATTCTTGAGGTCTAGGCTATTCTTGATTACACTTGCACTCTATTGTATTATCAATTATCGAGTTGTAATCTTGAATTTGTGGTCGTCATTCAAACACAAGATATCCTTGTGAGTGTTCTTGTGGTAAGAACACACTTGGGTGAACTAGGTGTTAGGTGTAAGAAGATTGTGGTAATCTTCTTGTTGAGGTGTTGAAGAGTGTGGTGCTCTTGAGGGTGAAGATTGTGGTAATCTTCACAAGGTGCCGTTTGGAGATTGTGGTAATCTTCAAGTGAGATTGTGGTAATCTCAAAGGTGGTGTTGAAGAAGAGTGTGGTGCTCTTCAAGGTGTTGGTGTAAGATTTTGTTGTAATAATTTTGGTAATTATTAATAAAATCTTTTTCTTTTGAAATCCATCCAGGAGATCTTGGGGTGGTAGAGGATTAGGCCCAGGTGGGTTGAACCTCTTTAAATCGACGTGTGTTGTTTACATTCCGCACCTTTATTATTGTATTTGAGCATTTGGTTCGAAAAAGAGGGCGAAATCGAAAAGATGGAGATAATCTATTCACCCCCCCTCTAGATTATCGTAGCCGCTTGGACTTACAGTTATAATATTCAATTTAGATAACAACATATCATTAATTTTTTAGTTATCGAATTGATAAGTTTTTTTTACTCATTTTGATTGTTCCATATAATATTCACGTACAATACGTTAAAACCGCAAAATCGCCCGAAACCGTTGGAAACCGCATGTTTGTTTTATTCTAAAAAACCGCGACTTAAAACCAAACTCTTGGCCGAACCGCACTTAGCAATTTGGTTTGAAAATATTGAAAAAACCGCCCAAACCGCACCGTGATCACCCCTAGGCTCTGCCAATAATGGAACTATGAGGTGGGTAGGACCAAGACTAATGCCTAACATAAAACAAAAGGGCCTTTTGGCCCTTGGCCATTCTCATTTTCTCTAATCTATCATTATAACCTTTTTAGATTAAGATTATAATTAGATGATGCAGGATTTTTTTTTTTTTTTTTTTGGGGGGGGTAGATGACTTGAATAATTTGTATAAGATATGTACGTATAAATATGTATATTTCACTTTTTATAATACTTTAGAAAGTGATGAAGAAATAGGTTTGAATGTTTGGTATTAGTTTTGAATAAAACTGATGAAACCAACAATTAAATAATTTATTACGATTTACGCATAGCTAGGTAAGATTTGTATTGCCTATTTTGTTTAACTAAGACGTTCATTCTAAAATTTTGAAGAAGTACTCTAATTTTTCGGAAGTACTTTAAATTTTTGTAATTCTGTCATCAATAAATGTTCGTGCAGCAAAGATCTTATAAGCTTGATATGAAATCTTATAAGATGTTAAATATTATTTTGAAAATAAATTGTTGAAGTGTTCGATAAAAAATAATAATGGAGTTTTAATTATGGTCGATCCTAAACTTACTCCGCCTCCCTGAAGACGCCTTACGCCCGAACTCCGTCGTAGACCTGCACAAAAGGGGGCTAGAGGGTTGCTCCGGTATGTCCTCTCCGATGATTAAGTCAGAAAAGTGTTCAGTAAGAAAGAGGCGAAAAATATAAAAATGAATGTAAAAAGTGTGATTAGGGTAGAAATGAACCTGGATTTGGGCTTTTATAGCTAGCTTGGCTCTAATTAGGTTTTCCGTAAAATTTGGATTCTGTTATGATTTGATAACATAATCACGATTAAGATAAGATCGAATCTTCTGAAACCCTAATTTACCATTGAGTTCAGCAGGTCGGGCTAAGCTCAATTACTTCAAGTCATCACTTCGGCCATGCTTGGAATTCAATGGCCCTAATTCTCAGAATACCCAAGCTCATCCACTACAAGAAAACAAGGAAATTTCAACGGAAAAAATCTGTTGGAATTTGGTACCTTTGTAAAGGAAGAGCCTTTAGGTTTCAACAGAAAACCTGACTTTTGAAAGGTACCTTTGTAGACAATGGAATATATGAATAGATAAATTCATTAATTGACTTCACTAAGGGCCCATTTGGATGGAGGGATTTGAAATTCCAAGAGATTTCAAATGAATGTATTTCAAAGTCATTGGATTTGAAATCCACCGCTTGTTTGGATGATGTAGATTTGTGAAAGGATTTCAAATCCATCGTAAGTTTTGATAAAAAAAAAATTAGAAGCTCTATTTATTTTCTTAATTGATATGAAATAAATAAAAATAAAAGATATAATCTTATTATTTTGTGTGTAGTGTGTGTAAATAATGTGTGCAGTGTGTGTAGTGTGTGTAAATGTGTGTAGTGTGTGCAGTGTGTGTAAATGTGTGTAAATGTGTGTGGTGTGTGTAAATATGTGCAATGTGTGTAAATGTGTGTGAAAATGCAAGTGAGCATAAAGGGAAAAAAAGAATGGATTTCAAATGACTAGGTTTTGGTAGGGATTTGAAATCCTTTGAAAAAATGAACTAAAAGTTAAAGAGGATTTGAAATCCATTGATTTGGATTTATATGCCAAACAGGGGTGTGGATTTAGCTAAGGATTTCAAATCCCTCATCCCAAATCCTCCCCCAAATCCCCCCATCCAAATGCACCCTAATTGAAAAGGCAAAAAAAGAAAAGGAATACAATTTTCATTCTGAGTCATGACATTAGTTGTTTTAATGAAGCATAAATGCTTTGTACACTGGTCCTTGTCTAAATTATCTTTATGCAAGGCTATCTATGAACCAAATAAAACTGTCAGTGGTTGCTCTATATATACAAGGCATAACTACAAAAACTCCCCTCAAGTTTGGGCTAATTACAAAAAAAATAATCTTGAGATGTCTCAAAATTATAAAAACCCCATTAGCTTTGACTATATCTTAAAGAATAATTACAAAACCCATAGAATTTTGAAATTTGCAAAAAAATAAAAAAAAATTGAGATTTGATTCCGCTTACATTTCTCTTCATAAGCAAAAAATTATTTTAAAAATCCGTCAAATATTTCTAGAAATATTACACTTAACCCCTATAATTTAAAAATATAATCAAACCTGAAGGAGGCTTTTTGTAATTTTGAAACATTTCTAAATTTTTTTCTAACTAGCCCAAACCTCATGGGGTCTTTTGTAAACATCCCTATCTTAAATTTAAGTGAATAATTGTAATATTTCTATAAATATGTGGGTTGTTGAAATATTTTTGCCTTTGAAGAGGGAAAATGTAAGACATAAATCATAATTAAACCTCAAAGAATTTATTGTAATTTTCGAAAATCTCTGGAGTGTTTCGTAATTAGCCCGAACCTCGGGGTTTTTATAACTATCCGTATATACAATAATGTGATTCGAAGTGAGAGTTGGGCTAATAAGAAATAGTGTAAATGTTCGGTTCAGTTTGTTGTATTTCATGTGAAAATAATAGAAATGGTGAAAATTATTTCATAAAGGTTGATTCGTCATATGGACAAATCCTTTTACATGGCATAACTCAGCTTCCAGACTCTCCAAATCTTTAGCCTCTCCTGGATGTGCGGGATATATGCGAGGAGATAACATCACTAAGTCATCATCCTTCTCTGCATGGGCTCAAGGGGAGCCCTTTCCTCCTTAGCTATCCTCGCCTCGATGCGAGGAGATCGTACAACTAACTCTTCATGACCTTGGTCAGCTGTGGTTGCTCTTGTTTCTACAGCTATCTCCCTGACAGCTGTCTCTTCCGAACTCTTTTGTGCATCAACAACAGTCTATTCCTCTACTTTGGTTTCCACACCACTCTTCTCTTTCAATGTGTGCTGCTCTTCCTCAGTAGCCGCTTTCTTAACAGTTGTGCCAAACTCAGTTAGCTTAGCTAATGCAGACTATTTTACCAATCGTGTTCTCTTTGTGTTGACCAATGGAACCTCAACCTCATTTGATTCCTCTTCAATGGAAGCAGACTCTGCCACTTTCAGCTTTTTTGCTATAGCTGGTTTTCGGGGCACAGTTGAGCGCTTGTTCTTGATGATTGGAGAAGGAGCTGGGGATTTCTTCTCGATCGCGAGGGGGCGATCTTGACTTGGTTATAGGGGCATGGGTCTTCTTCTTCTTCTGGACGGGCTTAGGAGAAGAGGCCTTTTCGATTCTGATTGTGTCCGGGGACGAGGTGGTGATTCCCCTCGCTCATATTCGCCTTTCTTGCATGAGCTTGGCGTTGGACATCTGATCGATTGGCCCTGAACATTTTCTTGTTCACATGGAAGGATTTCCCATTCCTGAGAGGAATGCCCTTCACCTCCATCAAATGACCTATCACCAGGCCATATCCAAGTGAGCTCTCAAAAGCTCCATCTACAGTGATGGCTTTGTTCATCACATTCTAGCACAACTTGCCAAAGATGAACTCAGCACAAATCACTTCCTTCTCCTCCAAAATCGCATCCATCATGGTCAGCTTAGTCCTAGACAGCTGATTGAAGCTTCCAAACTTCATATCGATGCATTTGGCCACCACGTCCATTAACTTGTGGTAGTCCTACATTCTGAGCGAATTCTTGGCTGTATAGACAGCCTTTACAACAGCCACTGGCTTCGCTATTTCCTTCTATACAGTAGCCAAGTTAATGTCTTTCTCCGTTATCTCCTTCAGACCAGAGAAAGGAAGATAACAACTCGCAACTAAGTCCGCAGCAGTCAACTTAATATCTTTGTTGTGGACTGATGAGCAAATCTCATCATCATGAACCTGAACCTTCACATAGAACATCGCCACATCTTCCCTGTAGGTGTGCAAAAACTCCATCGACAGAAACTGCTTGAGTCCAAATTTCTCAAGCTTTGCAGCAATCGTCTTAGCCAGGGCTTTGTCCACTCCTTCCTTGACCAAGCCCTCAAAATCCACTGTGGCTCCAGTGTGGATTTTCTCCGCTAACTTCACGAAATCGTATGACGGTGCCATTTTTGGTTTAGAATCGGAGATTTGAGCGAACGATGAACTAGGGTTTTCTTAGTTCTGAGAGAGAAAAGTTGCCTTCTTGCTTGAGAGTATGAGAGTGGTGTTAGGAGAAAGAAAAAGTAATTTCTCTATATATGTGATGTGAGGAATGGTTTTTGGGAATTCAAAAGGTTGAAATTTGATCAACGGTTGAGATCGTGTCTTGTAACCCATTAATTTTTTCGCATTAAATGCAGCAACATTTATATCCAATCATGGGTAAAATGGGTACAGGCTTTTACTGACACCATAATTACTATGGACGTCAAGCCTAAAAACATTTTATTTCATGAAAATGACTGTGTTTTGTCACTTAACTCATAAATAACTCAACTATCTTCATAAGTGACTTAACTCTTCTTCTCTCTTCACTTAATAAGTACTCGGTACATCCCTAACTCGATCTGGTGACTAGCCATCTTGGTCATTTCACTTTCTTTGAAAGATGAAATTTTGCTGATTTCCATTTTTCTATTCTCTGACTCTGCTGATTAAGTCTTCTAAGCCTCCTAACTCAGCTCAATCAATCCAAGTTCATTTTTAAGCTCTTCAAACCTTGATTCTCATAATGGCTTAGTGAATATATCATCTAACTGCTTATCAGTTGATATGTATTCCAATCAGTCTTTGTTTTCAACATGGTCTCTTATAAAATGATATCTGACATCAATGTGCATGGTTCTTGAGTGCAATACTGGATTTTGAGTAATTGCAATGGCACTTGTGATATCACACATAATTGGAATCTCTTTTTCTTCTATATCATAGTCTCTCAGTTGTTGCCCCATCCATAAGACGGGCACAACAGCTGCCTGTAGCTATGTTCTCTGCTTCAGCTGTGGATGTAGCTATTTAATTTTGTTTCTTCTTTGAACCAAGAAACCGGCTATTTTCAAGCATTTTGGTACTTGATGTACTTTTCTGTCTACTCTACATCCATCAAGATCGAGTCTGAGTAGCCAACTAGTTTGAATCCTCCATCCTTTGGATACCAAAAGCCAGTTTCTTGGCATCCCTTCAAATACATTAGGATTCTCTTGGTTGCACTCGTGTGACTATCCTTTGGAGCAGATTGAAATCTGGCACATACACCTACAGCAAAGGTGATGTCTGGTTTGATCAACAACTTTGCCATCTGCATCCATGTCCATCTTGACTGAAGTATTCATGGGAATCTTCACAAATGACTTCTCTTCCACACCAAATTTCTTCATTAAATTTCTGGTATATTTGACTTATGAAGGTTCAATCCTTCATTTGTTTGACTTGAAGACCTAGGAAGAAAGTCAGCTCTCCCATCATATTCATCTCAAAGTTCTCTTGCATGAGATTTGAGAATTTGTCACATAGCTCTTTGTTTGTGATCCAAAAATGATGCCATCCACATAAATTTGAACAAGCAATACTCTCCCCATCTTGAATTCTGAAGAGTGTCCTATCAACTTTGCCTTTGTTGAATCCATTTTCAATACGAAACTGGGACAATATATCATACAAGGCTCTTGGTGCTTGTTTCAATCCATATAATGCCTTCTTGAGCTTGTAGAACTTATCTCCAATAGTTTTTTGTTCAAAACCTTGAGGTTGCTCCACATAAACTTCTTCTTCCAAAAGACCATTAAAAATGCACTCTTCACATCCTTTTAATAGACAGTGAAGTTCTTGTGTGCAGCATAAACAAGAAACATGGTAATTGCTTCCAATCTTGCAATAAGTGCAAAGGTTCCATCAAAATCTATGCCCTCTTCTTGGCAATACTCTTTGGCTACCAATTTTTCTTTGTTTCTTATAACAGAACTTTTTTCATTCAACTTGTTTCTAAATACCCACTTGGTACCAATAACATTTTGGTGGGTAGGCCTTTGAACTAATTTCCAAAATTTGTTTCTTTCAAACTGATTCAGCTCTTCCTGCATAGCTAGAATCCAATGTGTGTATCCAATGCTTGTGACACATCTTTAGGCTCAATTTGGGAAATGAAACAAGTGAACATAGCTTTATGTTGAGTTTTGGATCTAGTTATTACTCCTTCACTAACATCTCCAATGATAAGCTCTGGAGGATGGTCTCTGAGCCATCTCACATCTGGTTGGAGTAAGTCTGCTGGATTCGGTCGTCTTGTAGCTACGTTGTCTTGAACAACTTCCTCATCATTATTCAGCTGCAAACTTTCCAGATGTCTCTGAGATTAAGATATCTCATCTTCATCAGGGTTGAGTCTCCTTATATATGCCTTAACATAGTGACTCTTCTGAACAGTTGGCTAATTCATTTTGTCAGCTAACTCATCTATGTCTTCTCCATTGACATTAGGTTCATCAAAAACCACATGGATAGACTCTTCTATGACCATAGTCCTCTTGTTCAACACTCTGAAGGCTTTACTCTCAGCTGACTATCCCAAAAAGATACCTTCATCAGCTTTAGCATCAAAAGCTTTCAAGTTGTCCTTGCCATTATTGTGAATGAAGCACTTACATCCAAATGAAAATATCCAACATTTGGCTTCCTCCCTGTCCACATTTCATAATGGGTTTTGGATAGCTGCCTATTGATCATACACCTATTCTGAGTGTAGCAAGCAATATTAATGGCTTCAGCCCAAAATCTCTTAGGCAATGCATCTTCAGCTAATTTGGTCCTTGTAGCTTCCTTGAGAGTTCTGTTCCTTCTTTCAGCTACTCCATTCTGTTGTGGGGTCCTTGCAGCTGATAATTCATGAGCAATACCATTTTCTATGCAGTACTGAGTGATAATCACATTGACAAACTTAGTTCCTCTATCGGACCTTATCTTTATAATGGTTTGACTCTTCTCATTTTGAACTCTTCTCATCAGCTGAGGGAGCTTCTGCAAGGTTTCCTTATTTTTATACATAAAGATGGTCCATGTGTTTCTTGAATAATTATCCACCACCACTAAGGTGTATTTCTTTCCACGAATGATGGCAGGTTACCAGGACCAAATAAATTCATATGCAATAAGTGCAATATCCTGATTGAAGAAGGACTTGGCTTATCCTTGAAAGTAGATTTTATTTGCTTTCCCATCTGGCATGCATCACAAATGCTTTCCTTCTTGTACACTGAGTCAGGCAATCCTTCCACAAGATGACTCCTTGCAAGCTTGTTGATTGTCTTAAAATTCAGGCGACTCATCTTCTTGTGCCACAACCAACTTGATTCGGTTGTACTCTTTGCTAGCAGACATGTGCTTGGTGTAGCAGTTGACCGATCTACTACATACATATTTTTCTGCCTTGATCCTTGTAGCACAATTTCATCTGATTCAGCATCCTTGATTTGGCAAACACCCATGTTGAATCCTAAATTGTAGCCCTTGTCACAGAGTTGGTTGATGCTCAGCAGATTGAAATTGAGCCCTTCAACATAGGCTACATCTGTGATCTCTAGTCCATTTTTCTTTATGGATCTTGTGCCTTCGATCTCCTCTGGAGCTTCATTTCCTCCAAATATGACTTTAGCACCTTTTATTTCCTTGATCTTTGAAAGATTCTTCTTTCATGTCTTATGTCTGGAACAACCACTATCCATGTACTAGGTTCCTGGACACTCAGTTGTTCCTTGAACATGCAATCAAGGAAATTAGTTTTTAGATACCCATAATTGCATGGGTCCTGAGGGGTTAGCGCTATAAGGTGATCCAACCAACCTATGGCCAAATGGTCTGACTCAAAGAGGTTGTCACCTATCAGTTCCATAATCATAATGAACATTTGCAAATTGCTTAGGGGCTTTAGGCTCATACAACTGTCTCTTTTGTATGTATGCATGTGTATGAGCTTGTGCATTTGCTTTATTGGAATAGTAATGAAACTTTTGTGCATATTGGACTTTGTGCTTGGGTGCATATGTGTGCTGATTATAGCTTCTTTGCCTTGGGAATAACCTATTTTGAGTCTGAGGTCTTTGCCACCTGGCTTGTATCCCTTTGGACTCGGCTAATGTCTTATTTGATTGTTCAATCTTTGGCCAGGATAATATCTACCATTCCCATCATATGATTTTCTTTCTTTGAAATCGTTGGGGCTTTTGGTAGCTCTGTTTGGACTTTCTGAGTATTTCCTATTTAGAAGTCGTTGATGGACTCTTCGAATTTTGTTTGTTTGCACTCTCAAAGATACTCTGTTGGCTTTTTGCCTTTTCCTTTGTATCCAAGGCCATCATGGTTGTGATTGTGTTTTTTAGTGGGTGCAGGTGCAACATATGGTGCTTTGGAATTTTGGACTGCCTCATTGCTTGAGGATCCTTTTTCCAATACCACTCTTGGGACACAGGCATGCACAAAGGAATTAAATCAATGCATGTCTTGTCTCCACTTTCTTTTTGAATCATTATAAGCTCATCCAATGATTTGGATGCCTTAGTGAATGATGCAATCACATTTTTCAGATCTTTTTCCCTCTTTTCTGTTGCAGCTAGGTCTGCTTGAATCTTAGCTATCTCAGCCTTCAACTCTATATTCGCAACAGCCATGTGACTTAGAGTACTCAACTCCTTAGTCAGCTGTGAGTTTTGGCATTTGAGCTGGATGTTTTCCTCATTTAAAAGTGTGTGTGAGGTTTTTACATGCTCAAAATATTTCATCATTTTGGCTAATGAATCATAAAGATCAGTGGGTGATGAAGTATTTGTGTCACTACCACTATCATCAAAATTAAAATGAGATGAGTTAGAATGTACCTCATCTTCTTGTTCTTTGGCCATTAGGCATATCAAAGCCTTTTCTTCTGTGTCAGAGGAGTAGTCAGCTTCACTGCTATCTGACTCAGCTGTTTCATTACACTTGGTTGTGTCAGCAGTCTCAGCAGCCAACATGGCTTTCTTCTTTTCTTGTCTCCTTTATCTGAAGACCTTTCTCTTCTCTTCATTTCTGTATTTGTTGACTGGGGGATAGGGACAGTCAATAGCAAAATATCATGGTTGTCTACAATTCCAACACAGGTTTTCAGCTCTCTAGAAGTCTGCTATTTCAGCTCTCTGATACTCAGACCTTTGATGACCAGCTCTTTTGGTGGTTTGTCCTCCCTTGCTTTGGAGGGTGCTGAGTGTCTCTTGGATGATTACCCTAGTTTCTCTTGTAGTTCTTATTGAAGAAACTTGTTAAATCTCTATACCATTAGGGCAATCTCCTCATGGCCAATGGCTTCTTTGGTTTCAGCTCTCTTGGACTCACCAGCTATGAGTGCAGCTATCTTGGGTATAATTGTTTCTTCTTGCTCATTTCTTTTGAGCTCAAATTCATAGGATTTAAGATCTGAGAACAACTCATGGTTGAATGTTCTTGTAAGGTCCATAGAATATCTCAAAGCCATCACTTTCATTTCCCACTCAGCTGGGAGAGACCTTAGAAAATTCATACACATTTCCTTCTGTGTATATTCTTTTCCTAGAGCTGAGAGCTCATTGGTTATCTTTGTGAATCTGGCATCCAGCTGATCCAAACTTTCACCTACAAACATTTTAAAATTTTTAAATTTTTGAACAACAACTGTTAACTTATTTTCCTTAATTTGATCAGACCCTTCACAAATTAAGGTTAGTTTTTCCCATATTCCTTTGGTCGTTTTGCAAGATTTGACTTTGTTAAACATGACCTTATCAATAATTTTGTATAAAATGTCATTGGCAACATTGTCCAAGTTATATCTCTTTCTGTCTTCATTTGTCCACTCGCAATGTAGCTTCTCCACCATTGCAGGTCTAGGTACCGCAACAACGGCAACAACAGTAACACGTGAGCCTTGTGCCGCAGAAGTTGCAACAATCTCTCCTTCTGGTACTTCAGCAGCCTCAGGAGCAGAGCCCTGACAGCTGTGTTCACCTTCATTATTTGTAGTGATCCATCTTCAAGGACAAACCACATTTCATCGTGCAAGGCTGAAAGGTGTGCCTGCATACGTTTTTTCTAATTATCAAATTCTTCAACAGTAAACATTGGAATGCGAGTTAGATTTGCTTCAATGATAATAACTTTGCTTTCGAAATAAAAGCTTTAAAAACTGCAAGTGTTGATCCTTTGAAAAAGAATGAGATCTAGTTCAGTAACCAGTGCGGAAGGCTCAATAAACCAACCGCTCTGATATCACTTGTAGGTCCCGAATGGTGATAAGTAAAGTTTTGAAGGGAGAGGGGGTTGAATAAACTTTACCAACTTTTTGTTTTTAGTCTTTTTGAAGTTCGAGTTGACTCAAGTCGGCTAGGTCCTTGGTGGATAGCTAGGTTTGCCTACACAAAGTAGAGTTAGTGTGAAGCCCTCGATTTTATGCAAGCATGTATTTGATTCACTTATCGTCTATGTACTGTTTTGACTATTTTACCGCGTAACTTTGATGGGTAAATATTATTAATAAATATATTTTGTATTTAATCTCATTTTATTTATTACTTGTGATCATGATCCTTTATTATTTCTACTTTATATTAATGATCACTTGATTGATCATTATTACTATTTGTGTATTTATTAGTCACCTTAGAATTTTAAGAGACTATTTATTTAGAGACTTATGCCTTATAGAATTAAGAATTTGATTTAGAATAAGTGATCATAAGACTTATAAGTGATCAAGGAAATCACTATTTATTTTGGAGATTGATATTATTCATTTATTATCATCAATAAAAAAATATATGGACTTAATAGTGGACGGCCGTTTGGGATTTTTGGAGTTAAAAAAAATACCATCCAACTCTTGTACACATAAACCTTATTGTATTCATCTTGTGTATAATTATACACATTACCAACCTTATACACATGATCTTATACCATGACTTTATAACATTATTTTTCCCCAAATTATTTTATTCCTCAACATTCCATTCTTCATTTTGACCCATACCTTTGACCACCAAAATGTCCCTATGCAAGAGACCAACATGCAAGACTTGATCAAATTTTTCCCTCCCTCTCTCTCTTGGTGGACGGCCATATGACCTTTGGTGATCAGAATTTTGTTTCAATTTTCATTCATCACACTCTAAGACTTGAAGATCCTCCTCCTTCTCTCTAAGATCATCCTACCTCTCTCTACTCTTTCTTCTTACTTTCTTCTCCAACACTTAGAAAAATTTCAAGACTTCTCTCCTTAATCATCAAAAAAATTCGAACCCACCTTATACTACAAGGTAAGAATTTGTTCTTCAATTTATCTTGATATCCTCTAGCTCATCATCTTCCCTTCTTAACTTAAGTTCAATTTTGATTTTTGGAGGTACACTTAGAAGACTACTTGGAGACATGCAAGCCTTGTGATCATCTTAACAAGACTTTGAAGAAAAATTGTTGGAAAATTGGACTATAAGGTAAGAAATGGGATTTTCATTACATTTTCTTCTTCTCTTTCTATTTTTCCAAATTTTGATACTCCATTTTTATTATTGGAGTTTTAGGGGCTGACCTTGAAGGTTGTAATTAAGGCTGACCAAAATCTTACATTTTGAAGCCATTACTAGTCACATTTTACTCACTACACAAGGTAAGTGTAGTTTTGCCAATTTTCTCACCTTCTTCTTCTTCTCCTTAAATTTTTAACCTCATTTTCTAACTCCTATATTTTTTGATATACCTTGACTTAGGGGCTGACCTAAGTCACTTCTACATCAAGAGTGATTGATTCCATTTTTCACCAACAAATTCATTTTTAAGGTGGGTGGAAAAATCCTTTCAACTTCTAGGTATTTTTACTTAAATGCATGTAGTATTTTAATATTGAGAACTTGATATATATATATATATATATTATGTATTGCATGTTAATTTCTTTTATCAAGTTGTGAAAATTCTCTAGTGTTGCTCAAAAATGCTATTTATTGAAATTTAGGTGCATGCATGTACACTTTATTGTTGTATTTGATGAATTATTGCATGAATTGGACATGCGTGTTAATGAACCTTGAAATTCATGTTTTATATGACTTATAACCTGGACAAGTCGAGCATAATTGATTAAATTTCAATTTTTGGAATTAAAATGCAAATATGGAAAGTTTTTTTTTTTTTTTTTTTTTTTGAGGAAGCAAAAATGGAAAGTTGGTGGACTTAATTGCAAGAAAATAAAACTTAAGGGACCCCTCTGCAGTTTTTTGAATTTTGGGACTGTACTCAGGTTCAAAAATGATGTTTGGACATTTTAATAAAGTTTTAAGACTTTATAGATAAATAAAATCAACCTTTAAAAGCCCAAGGACTAGATTGTAAAAGTTTAGAAGTTTAAGGGCTACATTGCAATTTTCGAAAATGTACCCGCCCCTTATTTTGAAATTTGAAATTTTAAATCTTAAGGGACTGGAAATAACATATTTTAAGTGTATTCGAAAAATCCAAGTGTTTAGAGCTTGGAAAGTAATTTTATAAAAATTGAGGGACCAAATTGTAAAAGATTAAATTTGAGGACCAAAATGAAATTTCCAGGACCTATACAGTCCATGTACCTGAAAATACTAATTTAACTATAACTTAATGATATTTTGGACCCAAGGTTCAAATTTCATAACAATTGGACCCCTAAAAGCCCTAAAGGCAATTATTTTAAAATGGGAGAAAAATGAGATTTTCAAAGGTTAAAGGACCTGTACTTATTTCTTTTTAAAACTACTTTTGTCCCAATATCCCACTGACCTTAGTGACATTTTACAACTGGAATCACATTAAAAGCTCTTCCGGTTTGTGAGTTCCGATTATTTCAAACTTAGGGCCTGAAATGACAATTTTAACAAATTTGGGGCCAATGTGAGATTTTTATAAAAACTCGACCTCAACACTTTAAAAACCTGAATTTCTGAATAATTTAGAGAATTTACAAACTGACCTCATAATTTTTCAAGGTCGGGACATTTAATTATTCAATTTTTAACCCCAAAATTATTGGTTTTTACAAAACAGGGCTAATTGTAAATTTTTTTTAACAAGGACCTAACTCAAATTATTTTTCTTTTAAAAACAGCCCGGGACCCTCTGACTTATAATAATTATTTAAAATATTTTATTTTCTTAAAAATCCCTTGACTTATCGGATCGTCTTGACCGATTAATACGCGATCGCGGGGCGACTTCCTCGTCTTGCGATTTTAAATCTATAACGGGACTTATGTCCCACCTAATTCTTCAAGACATCGAAGATTACTTATCCTCTCGATAATTTTCTTCATCCAAATTACTCCACCAACGCCAATAATTACCACACGCGTTTTCGAAATCTTTCTTGAACTGCTTCCCTGAATCAATATACTCGACTGTCTGGTTGACTTCCTGAACTTGTAATTATTTTCCTGCCTAAGTCAACTTGGTGTGTCGAGCTCACAGTCGGAATGGATACATCGGGGATGGAACCGGGCAGCTCGGCTACTATTCCACTCTCCGGCCCCATCGTCTTAATCCCGCAACTGAGGGATGAAGTTTGTCTAAGGGAAGCGGGTCGTAGTACCTGAGGTATAATCATGATTATGACAATCCGGGCCTAGCTAGCTCTACTGTGGATTTGTCTTTGCCTATGGAGCGATAAGGTGACAGGTCTTGGACCATCTTGCTCGGGGAGTTACAAGGAAGAATGAAGAAATCGTTGTCTGATCCACACGATTTAGGAGTTACCGGATCCGTTTGGTTAGTGCTACAAAACTGTACGCAACCGCTACTTGTATTGCATTGGTTGGCGCTACAAATCCGTACGCAACCACTACTTGTCTTGAATGGATTGGCGTTACTTTTTGTAAGCAATCCTACCCGTCTTGCTTGTATCACATAGTGCCTGTATGATCATGAACTCTTTCCAAAACTGTAAAAGTATATTATATTAAGTCTATTTATCACGTCGCTTGTGAACTGTGTGTGAAATCACGCATCATAACTCACGCAATTTTCATACAACTGTTTTCTTGCATTAACTATATATATCGCCACACTTGCACATGATCACCCCATCCACTGAGATTTCTGTCTCATCCCCTCCTGTTTTCTAACAGCTAGATGGGGACTACATTGAAGACGCCGAACCTACCACGGACTGATTTCCCATGCTCCGCCTGTCGGACTTGCTCCTTTTTACTGTTGATTGTACTTGTTTCTTGTGCTTCAGTTGATGTTGGACTTCCTTTTATTCTGCTTCTCTTTTCTATTTTAGATTTTAATTTACGGGTGTAGGACTCTTTGACACTTAAGCTTGTGATGTTGTGTACTTTATTTTAGTTTTGGACTGTAAGTTTAATTCGGATATTTATGATGGGTTGTATTTGGATATTGTTGGATTGTAAGTTGTAGTTCGTACTTGTATTTTATTTTCCGCTACTTTAGACTCTGTTTCACTTGGGGTTATATTGTATCATTTGTCTAGACTATTAGGTTTAATTCTGTTTAAGTTATTGATTGTTGTCGCGTCCCGTTTGGGCGTGTGGGCGTGATGTTAGCCACTCAATAGACTCTACCGGGGAAATTTGTTTATAGTATAACTTAGTTGTTTCAACTAACACTTTAAAATAATGATTACTTGGTTTTTTTAAAATGGAAGACATTCACCCTTAGTTTTGAATACATTTTTCAACACTTTATTTAGCTAGGTTATTATGAATCAACTTAGCAAATTAACAATCAACAAATATAAAGATGTGCAAGAACGTAAGTATGCTGAAGTAAAAAGACACAAGCAATTATAGTGGTTCGAGGATGGGGTAATTCCTCTAATCCACTCTTCTCCAACCCCTGGTAGAATCCACTAATGTAACTTGACTTGGTTATAAAATGGTAAGCAGTCCGAGTCAACTTTGATCACACAAACTGCTCCGGGACTCGGCTTTTTTACAAGATTTTGCCGTTGCTTCAGCTTCCTTCAAACCTTTGGACTTGATCACTTAGCCCTCAATCATGTTCAAAGCTCTGGTTTGATCTGGAACCTTACTACACCTCCTTCAACCTTAGAGAGTAGACCCCTTATTCTTGATAACAAGTTTTTCCTCTTCAACAAATGAAGTCGTCTTTCCTTCACTGAGTGTGTTAAATTGATTTTCTTCGAGTTTAAGCTTGAGGATATTCTTTGAATACTTGAGAGACATTGCTTTGCTTTGCAGGTTACTTGCATGAATGCTTGCGTGCTTGTATTCTTGGTTGTGATTACCTTCTCTCAAATGAATCCTCAAGAGATAGACATTTTTCAAACTACATTTTGTAGGTTGTTGGTTTGTCTTGTCTTGCGGCATTGATGTGGGTACCTTGAATTTAATGCTCGATGACCTTTCCTTAAACTCTGCAGGATTTCAGGTACATCCCATTGGCTCCTTGCTTTTTGCACTCTTCAAAGAAACAACTTTATTGTAGGTAGTCTAACACGTGCCTATTTCCACCTTAACCTTGACTTTGCTTGACAACGGATCTCTTTGAGCTTTCTTTGATCATGTACATTTGCATACCCCTTTGATAATCGATTCCAATGATTTGGAATGACTTTCTTTGTCGTCAATACCGACCGAGACAACTTTTCAGTTAATTGACTGAATCTTCACTTCACTTCACTTAGTTGCCATACAACTGGGTCTTCTCTTTGATCTTCAGTCGAGTCCTGCCATGTTCAACTTTCCTGCTTCCACTCAGCTTACATAGCCTATCTATTACAAGTTGATTTGTAGTTGAATTGGGGTGCCAACTTCATATTCTATGTTTTAATGGTATCATCAAAATCTATTACATAAATTTCCGAATATTGATAGTAAACCAATTTATAATTGGAAGAATATTGGGTCAATAGTTACATACGGAAAATCAATCGAGTCAATAGTTATATATGAAAATACGGAAATTTAATTAATATATTGATATTTGATTGGATTAATTTTTGATAAAATCAATGGAGTCAATAATTAAATATTGATTTTTTCAAATTGATACCGATTTTGCCGATTAAATATTTGATTGGATTAAATATTGTTTAGATTAAATAGTGATTGGATTAAACATGCCATATATATACATATATTTAATTGGAATAAATAAATTAATACATTATGAGGAAAATTCGTCAAAAAATGTGTTGGATATACATACATATACATATATAAATATATTAAATATATGATTTTGCCGTAACATTGATTTTGCTAAATTGATAACTTTATTGATTAAATGTCCGATTGAATTTTAATAGTTATATACGGAAAAAGGAAATTTAATTATTAAGTTGATGATAAATTGATAGTAAATTGATATAGTAAATCAATTTATAATTGGAAGAATAAGTTGGTGACATGGTTTTTCACGTGACTAAATATGAAGGTGACACATGCATTTAGAAGAATAAGGTGTTGACATATGTACCAAATTGCAGAGGTGAAGACATGTGGCAACTTATTTTTACATAAATATATTAAATATACATATATAAATATATTAAATATCTTAAATTAATTAATACATTATAAGAAAAATTCCTCAAAAACGTGTTGGATATACATACATATACGTATATAAATATATTAAATATACGATTTTGTCGTGATATTGATTTTGCCAAATTGATAACTTTGCTGATTAAATGTTTGATTGGATTTTAATAGTTATATACGGAAATAGGAAATTTAATTATTAAGTTCATGATAAATTGATAGTAAATTGATATAGTAAATCAATTTATAATTGAAATAATAAGGTGGTGGCATGGTTTGCCATGTGGATAAATATGAATGTGATACGTGGATTTGGAAGAATAAGGTGTTGACACGTGTACCAAATTGCAGAGGTAAAGACATGTGGCAACTTATTTTTACATAAATATATTAAATATACATATATAAATATCTTAAATTAATTAATACATAATAAGGAAAATTCCTCAAAAAACGTGTTGGATATAAATACATATACGTTTATAAATATATTAAATATACGATTCCTCCATAACATTGATTTTGCCAAATTGATGACTTTGTTGATTAAATGTTTGATTGGATTTTAATAGTTATATATGGAAATAGGAAATTTAAGTAGTAAGTTGATGATAAATTGATATAGTAAATCAATTTATAATTAGAAGAATAAGGTGGTGGCATGGTTTGCCACGTGGATAAATATGAAGGTAACACGTGGATTTGGAAGAATAAGGTGTTGACACGTGTACCAAATTGCAGAGGTGAAGACATGTGGCAACTTGTTTTTTCTTTTAGTATATAGGCGTTGATTTCCAATGGAAATCATTATTTTCACTTTCCATTTTTCACATAAAACATCTCAAACCTATAATTTCAATTCTCAACCTTATACACTACCTTACATCACTCATCAATCACTATTCTTATTTTTTTTATCCAATTACATATGTGGGATTCTCCATTACCAACTTTATTTACTTAAAATATTACTATTTTTTAATTATATCTATCTAATGGGATCCACCACCTTTAAACTTACAAATATAATATTATATATTTAATTAAAATATTCAACCACTATCTACTTTTAATATTATTATAGACGTAAAATACTACTTCAAAACTACTCAACCAAACATATTCTCATTTTCGTTTTTCCTCAAACGATAGACTATTATTAAAAAACTCTCAACTGAAATATACAACGATAATAGAAGCCCATTGGCTTGGGTCCAACTTAGGTCATCTCCAACCCATTGCACCAATTTTAGTGTAAAAACTACACCAAATTTTGTGTTTTGGTGTAATTTTATCAAAATCATCTGCGACCCGTTCGCCCGCGGTGACTTCCTGAACACGAAATTCACGATTTTTTTCCGATTTTTTGTTCTTCCACATTGTTTAGGACTTTAGGCTTATAAATAGGACTTGGGGAGCTTTTATTTTCGACACACTTTACTTCTTAGCACTTTTAGACTCAAGTTTTCTTTCTTTTCTCTTACTTGTCAACATTAGGATTGTTTGGGTTCTTCAGTTGAAGTTATTTTTGCGGCTTAATCAAAGCATAATATTTCTTCATCTCTTTTGTTTGATTTCAATTGTTGGGTAATTATTATTATTACATGATGATGTTTATGATTGTTTTCTTACCTTCAATTGAGATTATGATCACATCTCCAAGCATGAACTAGTTTCCTTATTCTAGTATCAACATGATTTGATTCAAACAAACAAGCATGAGTATTGGTGATTGATTTGCTTTCTGAATGAATAGCTCTATTTGATAATTGATTGCACGATCAACTTTTGATTGTTTTGATGGAATAATTGAGATCGAGAGAAGATATTATTTCGGACTAAATTTATTCACGGGGTTAGATATGAATCGGAGATGTATTATCTAACCTTGTCTTAATGAAAATAGCAAATTATGTTGGGATAACCCTAATCTGTGAATACGTGATTTATCAGATCTAGGCCTTATATTTACATGTTTGTTATATTTGTTAACCGCGTGATCAATTAGTTGGTATTCTACTTGCAAGTTTGATGAGATGATTCCGAAACCTAAGCTTTTATCCATATCTTTTTCTCCAAGTTTAATCGTGTTTAGTTTGATTTTGTCTTTTTAATTGTTTTCCTTTAGTTTATTAAAATCACAAATTTGGTTAGAGTGTTTAGGTGTTATTTTCTGTCAATTGTGTGCATAATAATTATTTGTCGGCTAAGTCTTCCTTGAGAGATGACTTGTGGTCAACCTACTACCCTATGATTGATCTCGTTCTCTTGCAAGGATTGCTAGATTTATTTTAGGTGTTTAGCGGTCGAACAAGACATAATTAAACATGAATAAAAATGATAGCATAATAAATAGATGTCTTCGGCTAACACGTCAAACTAGAAAGGAAACTTATTGTTGAGTTTGAAAACAATATCCTTATCATCTATTCTTATGGTGATCTTCTTAATCCCAAGTCTTTGAGCAACACACATGGATTTCTAACACTGACGAGAGAAGCCTCCACTGGATTCACAACATCCTCCCTAGAAGTCGCCCATGCTTGAATTCATAACATATACTCATTTTTTTTATCAAACGATAGACTTTTATTAATGGAACTCAACTAAACTTTCGACAATACAACAGAGCCAACTGGCTCAGGACCACATTGACTACATGAAGAGCCCAACAGGAATTGGCTAGAACAATTCAAATCCACATTGACATTCAAAACTCTCAAGACACAAATCTACAAGAATGGGGAAAACATACAAATGAGAAAATACATAGGAATGGAAAAAAGAAGAACAAAGAGAACATTTGTTAGAAGTGACAAAAACTAAAACTCCATAAAATAGCTAGCAGTTTCAACCCTATGACAATCTCTTCGTTTTTTCTTCATTATGCCCGAATCCAACTCCATTATATACTTTTCTTCAATAGTAAGGCATGAGAAATCGCCCCTTGCAGCCGATTCCAACCACCAAAATGGTCAGATCTGAAACCAAAGACCAGATCTACTTCCAAAATTACCAGATCTGAAAAGAAGAAAAAGAAAAGAAAAACAAAGAAAAAAACCCACAAAGGGACACTACCCATTCCCATAAAAGGAGACTAAAGTCCCACTAGGGGAAAAACTATTCCCATAAAGGGAAACTAGAAGGAACTAGCAAGAAAATTAAATAAATTGATTCCCCCATCCTCTTTAATGAAGGAATGGGCGAAAGAGAGAAGATTTTTTTTTGAGGGAGAAGAGAGAAGAAAGAGAAAATGAGTTAGGGAGAGAAAGATGAGTCGACTTGCTCCTCATTGTCGTCTTAGGTTTGTTATAACATATACTCATTTTAAACCTACATAAAATTCATTCTCGTTCATTCACCTAAACATAATTTCAGTTTCCACAACAAAAAACCAATAAATTCTCAAAATTCATTTTCCAAACACTAGAAACTGGAAATTGTAAATAAAAACATAACCATACAAGACTAACTTTTAACTACTTGGCCAAAGATCCAATTCCCAATTGAAAATATGAACTTGGATTTGAACAAGAAATGAAACGGGCACTTTATTTGAGGCACAAACGGGCACTTAAAGATAAAGTCTTCATTTGCTCTGATTTTATGGCTAACAATTTGTTGCCACTACTCACCTACTGGTTTATTTAAGCTCTCATGATAGAATAATTAGATTTACAAACAAAAGTAGTAGAAGGTGCAAGGAATGGAAGGTTGACCAGGCCAGGCCGTCTGTTCAAATAGACATAATCTTAAACATGCCCGGTCCTCTATTAAAGACGATGAGGATGTTGCCTCAGGTGATGAGGCGAAATTCGATCCAGCCTATTTTGTAATTATATAAATTTTTAATATAAACAAAACCTTGTGTTTTGTATTATAAATATATAAATAATAATATAATTATAAATTTGAACTTTGTAATTATACTTTCGAAGAGATAAATGAATTCAAAATTGCGATTTATTAACTTAGGTACGATTAAAAAGTTTGGAGCTCAAATAAATAACGACAATAAAAGAAAAATGCACTAATTAAAAGTCAAATATATATATATATATATATATATCGATACTTATTTTCTTTTGTCAGCTTATATGAATTTTTCTTTTTTGTTTATATAATCGTGACAATTTCCACTTATATAAATCTCTTTGTTGGTCTTGCCGGTTTATATGAATATGACCTCGTTGGCTTATATTTGTGATTTTTACAAGTAATTAATAATTAGCAATATGTTAAAAAAATTGTTGTGCCATGCTCTCGTGGTCGGGGCACCAAATTTATGTGTCGTCTCGAGCTTTGAATACCACAGACCGACCACGATCTTAAATCACACAAATGGGATAGGGTTATATGAGTCCGGGGTCCCTAGGTAAGAATGTAGGGACAAATCCCCTCCATTAGTCTCTTTCAATCCATGGTGATATTAATTCAATTTTTATACTATTTATCATAAAATATGTAATCATTAAGGTTATATTAGGAAAAAAAAAGGTTGGATGATATATGGACGGTTACACTTGATATGGGAAAGATTTGATTTTCTCTCTCTACAAACTTTCATTTTCTCTCACCTCTACAAACCACACCACATTCACAATTTCATATTCTTCATTTCTACAAAACAGAATTTGATATCTTCTATTTCTCTTTCATCCGAAATACGCAAAGCTTCGATGAAAAATCTTTCTTCTCCGTCGAAAACGCCTAAAAACTTTAATAGCCATACAAACTCTCAAACATGGAAGCACATATGCATGTTGGTGAAGGTGAATGTTCATCACCAATGGATTCAGCGGGTACATAAAAATCGAACATATTTTATATAGCAAATCGTTCTTTTAAGTGTTTCCATTGCATTTGTTAAGATTTGATTCTAATATTTTGGTAATGTTTTGAGTGCTTTCATGTTTTAGATTATTTTCGGTTGGTTACGTGTTTTAATAATTAATGTTGTCGATTGCTTTCATAGTGAAACTATGTTGCTCTAATAATGCCAAATATTTGCTTTCGATTGGTATGTTGCCATTCTGCTTTTTCTATAACAATTATTGCATTCATAATATATATTTTATGCTTTGACAGAACAAAATTGTTGCATTTTCTTCTAATTTGTCTAATTAGTGCCAAAAAGGTGATAAATTTATTGGCAGCGTAGTATAACTTTATTGCTTCGTTAGACTGTAAATGTTGCAAAATATGTTAATATTTTCATGATTTATAACTTTACTGCTAACATAGTATACATTTAATGCTTCTTTAGAACATAATTGTTGCATGTTTAGCTCCTATTTTTTTTTTAATAATTGGATGGCTTAAAAATCTCCATAGGTACAATATATGAAACATTTCAAGAGCACCTAGAGATATGGCCAGACTCTACAAAAAATTGGATACTCGAATGTGATCAAAGCATAGTACCCCATGAGGGAATGCAATTTACACATTTGGAAGAAGAGGTACAATTCTACCGTCACTATGGTTCTGTTGTAGGATTTGACGTGCGAATAAGTACAACCAAAAGGTTCAAAAGTGAGCTGATACGACAACAACATATTGTATGCAACAGAGAGGGATTCAAGAATGTTTCAAAATCAACTGGAGGAAAAGCAAAATCAGTTGATACTACAACAACGACTCTAACAACTAGAAAAAGAAAAAGAGCATCAGCAAGGGTCGGGTGCAAGGCTCGTTGTGTGTTTGAGTTCAAAGATGGTGTATACACCATCAAAAGTTTTGAGCCAAGACACACTTATTGTCTAACCACCAATAAAAAGCATAAACAGTTCATGAAGGTGAATAGAAATCTCAATTATGGCCACCAACAATTTCTCTTGAACTGTGCTAGAGCAAATATTGGAATGGCCAAAGGTTACCGTTTATTGAAAGAGACAGCAGGAGGGTTCTCTCACGTTGGGGCGTTACAAATTGATTTCAAGAACTTTAAGAGAGAATTGAGGGCATATATATGTGGTGCGGATGCCCAATTAGTCATAGACAAGTTCCTAAAAAAAATGGAAGTATGTCCTGGCATGGCATTTGATTATGATGTGGATGAAAATGAACACCTCACAAGACTATTTTGGGCAGATCCAATAGCAAGAAGCAACTACGCTATGTTTGGGGATGTCGTCTCATTTGACGCTACGTACAACACCAACAGGTAAAAAATGAAACTACACCTAAAAAGACTATATTATTATCTTTGATTCGTTTGTACTGTGTTTTTGAAACGATAGTTTTGTTTTTTTGCTTTTTTACTATTATATTTTGCAACTACTGTATTCCCTGCTGGTGTTGAACATGGATTTATGTTTTTTTGCTTTTTTAGTTTATTTTTTTGCAACAATTGTATTCCCTGCTGCATTATTATTAGGTTTTTTTTTGCAACAATTGCAATAATAGTTATGATTTTGTGATGCGTCAATTATTTTCCGATCAATTTTTTGGGATTAGAAAACGAAACTAGACCTAAAAAGACTATATTATTATTTTCCATTTGCTCTCAATTGCGTAACATTATCCATTATTCCGCAAGATGTAGTAAATCCGTTTTGAAAAACTGATAAACTATATAATGTTACAGGTACAAAATGGTTTTTACACCCTTCACGGGCATAGATAACCATAAAAGGTGTGTGACATTTGCAGCCGGTTTATTGTTAAAGGAAGACGAAGAATCGTACGTCTGGCTGTTCCAAAATTTTATCAAGGCAATGCATCAAGAACCATATTACATAGTTCTGAGATCAAGATCCAACCATGAAAAATGAAATTAAGGTGGTTTTCAAAGAGGCTAGACATCAATTATGCATGTGGCACATAATGGAAAAGGTAGGAGCAAAAGTTGGTCATGCTAAAATGAAGGATGAATATTTCATGCGGAGACTAAGCAACATCGTATGGGACAATTTTTTAAATCCAACCGATTTTGAAGAAGAATGGAACAAGATAATGACATAGTATGACTTGACATCAAACACGTGGCTGAAAAATATGTTTAAAATTCGAAATTCCTGGATTCCAGCATATTTCAAGAATGTTAAGATGGGCAGTCTGTTGAGAACCACTTCAAGGTCTGAGAGTGTTAATAGTTGGTTTGGTAATTTCACCAACCCTCAAGATAGCTTGGTGGAGTTTTTTATGCACTTTGACAGTGCAATGGATGCTCAAAGACATGCCATAGATAAATTAAACAGCGAGTGCGAAAAAAATATGCCAGAGTTTCGCACACTGTTAACAATCGAGAAACATGCGACATCAATATTTACGAGAAAAATATTCACTGAAGTGAGTGCAGAAATAGCAGCTTCTTGTTATAGTTGTACAATGGTGTAAATCAACGAAGATTCTGACCGGTATTATCCCTACCTCATTATTAACATTTATACCATTTTTACTTAAATGCAATTCAATAAGTTGAACAAAATCAAAAATCGTATAATTTAGTTTTTTTTTTCGTGTATGATTTCATTGCATTTTATATTGCTACCTTAGTATCAAAATATGCTTTTTTAATAAGCAATATCTGCATCTTAATACCTTTTAGAATTATATAGGTTTCTAATCAATTTCACTTCTTCGTAGGTTCACTTATGTGATAAAGGAGACAAAAGCAGGGGTACACATGGTAGTTTTAAGCAAAAAGGATTCCATGGCTACATGTACATGCAATATGTTCGAAAGCATGGGAATATTGTGCTGTCATATTTTCGTCTTTCTCAAAGACGTCGACAAAATCCCGGAAAAATACTTGATGAAACGATGGACCAAACTTGGATCTCTACCTAACTTCTTCAGCAGCAATTCTTATCTCGAAGAAGACACAAGTTTAGAAACCGGTTCAGTGTTACAAAAGCTATGGTCAGATTTTCAATGTTGTGTTGGTTTATCGCAAGGAAGTAGAGAACGACTCCATAACCTCGCGCATCTCATTTCTGAACATAAGCAAACACTACTGAACGATGTAGAAATAAATCCCAGACTCGACACAAAGAGATCATTGATGGAGCAATATATTGGATCTGCACCACCGTTGGATGGTACGGTATTTCCCCCCTCACAAGCAAAGAATAAAGTAAGTGGAAGTCGAGTAAAAAGTCGAATTCAGAGTCAGAAGGAAAAAGCTGTAAAGGAAAGCCACAAACTAAAGAGACGATGCGGAAAGTGTGGAGAAGTAGGTACTCACAATAGTAGGACATGCACAAAAGAGCTGTGAAATTTACTTCGAACAATAATAATTATTATCTTTGCTTCGTTCATCTAGTTTTTTTGCAACAATATCTATACTTTTTCGCTTTTTTAGTATTGTTTTTTGGAACGATTGTATTCCCTCACGCCTTATTATTGGTTTTTTCAAGCGATATCAATTATTTTTCGCTTCGTTAGTAACATGACAAAAGCTTCCACGAAAAAAAGCTGAAAAGATCTTTTTTACCCAAAAAAAGCTGTAACATGAAAAAGCTTCCGCAAATGAAAACAAGCCGATGCGAAAAGTGTGGGGAAGTCGGAGCTCACAATAGTAGGACATGCATAAAAGAACTATGAAATTTACTTCAAACAATAATAATTATTATCTTTGTTATCTTTGTTTTTTTATATTTTTTTGCTTTTTAGTATTATTTTGTAGAACGTTTTTTTGCCTTATTATTGATTTTGCAACGATACCTATATTTTTTGCTTTTTTAGTATTGTTTTTTGTAACGATTGTATTCTTTTTCGCCTTATTAAATATGCTACTTCAAGATGCAAAAGCGCTTTTTGATAATATAAATTTTGCTTATTTGGCTTATTTTTCGGGCATGTAGCAACATTTGTGAAAAAATTATCAAACAAATAAACTATCAGTAAACAAATAAGGCATTAAAGCAAAGGAAATATCCACGAGTGTGTGAATGTCTCGCCAAACCAAAAACCTATGCAAGTGTCGAAATTACCAAAAAAACATAGTTTCTAGAAAACTCCTATTATACTTGTTGCCCACTCGAGGAAAAATGATTTCTTCAATGGCACCGCCTACTCGATAAACACATCAACTTTGTGGCGACATCGTGGATCTTGAAGAAGTTCACATTCCCAATGACTTCACAGGGTGCATCTCGAAGAAGTTGTATAATATCAACCACATCAGAGGCAAGACATGATAATTTAGCCACCACTTTCAACAAATACTCATGTTTCAACAAACAAAATGCATACTAGAACTATTAACACAAAAACAATTCAAAGCAATTATTATGTACAACAAAGCAAAAAAGATGACATATTGAAGCATAAAAACTACCACTGTACCATGATAGCAGCACAAGGGTACTATGAAAGCAAAACAAATTTACGGTGAAAGCATAAAATCTATTAGTGATGAAGCAAATCCAACTTCATTACTATTCAAAAAAATTAGCTATGTACCATGAAAGCAAAAACAATGCGCTATAAAAGCATAAATTATGACCCATTGAAGTATAAAGAATAGCACTACTGAATAAATAACTGTTCCACAAAGACAAAAAATAACCTATGTACCATGAAAGCAAAAACATTGTACTATAAAAGCATAAATTATTAATAAGGATGCAACCACAATTCAATGCAATTATTATGTACAACAAAGCAGAAAAAATGACATATTGAAGCATAAAAAATACCAGTGTAAAGTTAACTATTTCCATAAAAATCTAAACATAAACTATGTACCATGAAAGCAGCACATGGGTACTATGAAAGCAACAAAAATGTATTGTGAAAGCATAAAATCTATTATTGATGAAGCAAATCCAACTTCATTACTATTTAGGAAAAAAAATTAGTTATGTAGCATTAAAGCAAAAACAATGAGCTATAAAAGCATAAAGTATCTATAATTAAGCAATCTCAACTCCATATACAGTTAAAGCAAAGAATTATGACCCACTGAATCATAAAGAACAGTACAACTGAATACATAGTTGTTCCACAAAAGACAAAAAAATAACCTATGTACCATGAAAGCAAAAACGTTGTACTATAAAAGCATAAATTATTAATAAAGATGCAACCACAACTTCATATACTTTTAAGGGTTGATGAGTGTACGATTGACTGTGAAATTATCAAAACTACTCCTCCCGTCAATACGAGATGATGCTGATGGTTGGTTTATATTTTCTCCTCCAGTGACAAATAACTTGTCCGGGTCACCAATATCAATTGGGTTTTCAATGTAACCCAACCCAAAGCTCCCTAAATTTATCTCCTCGGAAACCCGCTTGCTTAAGTTTACATTCGTCCAATCACGTAGTACCGGGACGGTCCTCGGAAAAGAACGATGTAAAACAGTTACTCTATCCACGTAAAAAAGCTGCCAAAAAAATAAAAAAAAAGAAATTAAAAATAAGACAAGAATTAAAAATTTAAAGTGCACTAATCTAAAAACATGAAAACTGAAAAACTCACAGCTACAAAAACCAATAGCCCATTAAACCCGATCCTTAGAAGTATTGTTCCATCGAACTCGATTCTCGATTAGTGAGCTCAACAAGTACTCACACCAATTCATATTACGTATGTTGTTCACGTCGCTTAAAGATTTCATCAAGGCAGGCTTCACATACGCATTTTTATTATTACCAATAATACATGCGTCGACCAAAACTATGAAGTGTCTCTTAAACCACTCCCCACCATCAACGCATTCTGCCATCTTCTTTGCTTTGTGCAACTACAATGTTGCCACATTTCCCATTTTCATTCCCCTAGATTCAGATCCTACGTGCCCTCTTCTTGTTCCCAGATTTACCATCATCATTTTTTCCCGTATCAACCATAAAAAGGCTCTTCCATTCATCTAGCAATTGGCACTCCTCCGTTTTGGCTTTCTTCAGAACAGGCAAAGAATCAGATGGGAAACCAAGTGCACGTTTAACATCAGTAGCTTCTATATGAACGGATTTACCCTTAGGCAACATCAACTTGCAACTAGCGCGCGTTAAAGTTATATATTAGCCAATAACTCCATTGAGAAGGTATCCTATAGATTTTTAAATCTAACAAAGACACGAAACCTAATTCAATCACGGCCCACTTCTGCGCATTGTTTAATTTGCTCACACTATCAACAAATATCCTAGTGTTAGATCTAGTGACCAACCTAGGAAACTTTTCCTCATCCATACAAGCATTGTCACTGTGATCCTCCCCTTCGTGTTCCTCAGTAATGGATTCAGCCTTCCTTTTACTGTTACCTTTAGCCATTGTAATTAACACTTCAAAAAATACTGAAAACCACTAAAAAGAATTAAGAACCATGAAAGCAAAACCCATATATCAGCATAATTTAGACATATGAAAGCAAAAATAGTTAAGAATGTACAAGACCAAGTGTCCGTTCAACGTGCAATATAAATATATAACAAAAGTGTTGTTCTCCATCTGTCCACATTCTTGATGTTTTGGTTTCAATTTTGGAAAATGCATAAGTGATGAGTCATTTTCTTAAAAAATAATTTTTTCCCAAAAATATTCTTATTTGATAATAATTTGGAAGTATGTCCTTGCCAACCATTGTTTTCATGACTAAATGTAATGATACCTATAATTTTCACTTTTCCAATACTTACTTAAAAATTAGATTATTATTTACACACGGATATCCGAAATTTGACGGGTAATTTATACATTGTGTATTTTTATTTTTTTGAAATCTAAAAAAATCCCCAATCTCAAAAAAATCTAAAAAATCCCCAATCTCAAAAATCAACAATCTCAAAACAAATTAGACAAATTTAGAGAAATCCTAAGCCAAAATCGAAAATAAATTACAGAAAAAAACATACATTTCAAAGAGAATGGACCGTGGGTTGGAAGAAGGGACCGTGTGTTCTCCCTGATTTTTTGTTGAAATCGTGGGTTCTCTGTGAAGGACGGACTGTGGGTTAGAAGGGACAGTGGGTTAAAGATGACTCTGTGAAGAAGAAGGAAAGAGTTGGGAAGAAGGGACGTGTGTTTTAATAATTCTATAAAGAGTTGGGAAGAAGATGACTCTGTGGAGTTTTTGTTTTTTTTCTTTTTTAAATACTTCCCCTCTCCTCTTTTTATTAAGAGAATCAAAGAAAAAACAAATTATAAATAGGATTTAATTGCAGTAAAGGAAGTCAGGGGAAGATTTTTTGACTTTTTTTTTCTTTTTTTTTTTTCCCTTTTTTAAGGTGATTAACAAAGAGATATCCTAATGCCTAAAAATTAGGAATATTACCTAAAACAAATATTTACCTAATCTAATTAATTGTAAAATGACTCAAATACCCTATAAATCTTCCAAATAAAACGCCAAAATAAAAAAAAGGTGGGTGAAATCTTAACCGTCCAAATAATAGATCAACAGTCCAGAATTGTCCCTACGTTCTTACCAGGGACCCTGGACTCATTTGATCTATTCCTATATATATATATATATATATATATATATATTAATAATTCTAACTCCATTCTTATACTACTCGTACTCTTCTTATTACGTGTGTGTCCATTATAATTCAATTTTAAGCGAAGATTGTTTTAAAGAGCAAACAATAAACATCCATCAATCAATCTGGGTAATGCAAATACAAAATAACAGGTGATAAGTTAGGTGCATGATCTCTGAGGTGATTCTAACAAAAAAATCATTTTCAACTTGCTCATACATGTAGCATGTACTTAAATTGAACTACTCTTTTGGATGTCAACTGGGACTTTATGAAAATTGGGTCATGTTAGTTTTCTATGGGGTTTGTAATTAAAGGAAATTACACAAAATACCTTTTATTTTGAAAAAATGACAAAAATACCACCCCATGACAAATATACCTTAAGGTCATTACATGACAAATATACCCACCATGTCCTTACCTCTTGAGTTTTTACCTACCTTCATCATTTTCTTACGTTCCAAAGCTAGGGTAAAGCACGTTATTACTGAATATCACACCCCGGATTGGCGCGCATATTTTTTGCGATTACTACAGTCGATCGTGGCCACGTTCCTCACACTTTTTTTCAGTTTCAATCCTTCGAGGTCCATCACGTTCTCTGTAGGTTTAACTTCTTTGAAACCTCTGGTTTTGGTAGTTGTTTTAATGGCTCCTAAAAACTCTTCTCATAAAAGAATATTGAGAAGTTCTTTGAAGGAAGCAGCAGATTCCTTGAAAAAGAGAAAATTTCAGAAGGGTGCTGTTGGTTCAATGGCTTCTAAGAAGAGGAAAGTTGAAAAGATCGTTGAGGAAGAAGCGGTTTTAGATGTTAAATCGCCATCCAAAGCTGTGAAATCGAAGGTTGGTGTCAAAGCTGCTGGAAAGAAGAAGGTTTCTTTTGAAGAAACGGATGTTGCTGAGGTATGAGTTTTGTGTATTCTTTGTTATTCTTATTTTGTTTCATTTAATCTGCATAGCTTCGAAAAAGAAGATTGTTTCTTTTGCAGAATCTGATGTTGCTGAGGTATGATTTTTCTGTGTTCTTTTATTATTTTGTGATTTGAAGTTTTTTGTTTATTTCGATGTTGTTTAGAAGTTGTTTCTTTTATGTTTCTTTTGTTCTTTTATGTATTTTAGTTGAAGTGCTTGTTGATTTCGTGTTTCTTTTTTGTTTTTGTTTTGTCTTTTTGTTGTTTCTAGGGTTTCAAATATGTTATTGATCTCAAGCGGTATCTTTGCTAGAATATATATTGGGTTCTCTTTTGATGTTATAAGCGATTTGAAGAACTAATTAAGCGAAAACCAACTTGAGGCTTTTAGGAAAACCCGTTTTTCTTTATGTATTTTCCATTTATTTGTTCTTGATCTATCCATTGTGTATTTTTTTATTTCTTTTGTACTGAATGTGAGGTTTTTTGTTGCTTGTTATGCAGAGAACTGTATTGATGGGAAGGCTATGGACGTTGAAGCGTTTGGGATAGAGAATGAACAAGCAAGGCTTAGTCATCTCGCTATACAATCATGCTAAGTTGAAGCGTGACAAAATGGTGATGATGATGACAACGACATTGAGTTGCCTCCACTTCCTAATAATTTTAGGGAATTGTTGTTATGTAAATCTTAATGATGGTGTAATTAGTTGAACAATATGTTTAAGTTTGATATTTTTAGTCGTATGGAACTATTTTATATTAATTTGATTAGCTTTCTAAGTGCGGATTGTTATTGGCTATTTTGATTTACTATTGTTTCCTTCATTTAGTATCAAAGCAAAGTATTGGTATGGATCTTCATTTAATTCTTTTAATCGCTTTGCTATAGTATGTGGGCAATGAATTTCATCCATTTTCAAGGTCAGAACAAATGTTTTGTCACTCTATGACTTTATAGATAAAATCATTTGATCTTTTCACGAAACATAAATGAAACATGTAAGAAACAATTGTGAAACAGGGGATCATGTGATAAAAGTTTGTAGTAAATTATTCTCAAATTTAGAGAAATGGTGTAGTTTTCCCCATATACTCTTCAATTTTTTGTCATCCTTGTAAATATTGATCTTGCTTCATTTCGATGTTTGCATGCCCAATTTTGAACTAAAGATCTCACGTACTCTAGCAAAGTCACATTACTAGTAGGTTTTTCCTGCTACGATTCTTGCATTAAATAATTATATGATGTTTGTAGTCAATACAAAATATCTTTTGGTCGATAGTGGAGTCGTGTCCATTTTCGTAGCCAATGATGGACAAGTAAGCTCTAATTTTCTCGCATTGAATTTGTTGTTCCAAGATTTCGTTTAGGTCTTGAATGTGCGAGTCCATTGGAATCGTATTCTGTTATCTCAAAGTTGGTAAACTCTCTATTTTCTTCCCATTGCCCGTTGTGGTATACCACAACCGGGATTTTCTCCATGCAATTGTAGAATTCAATGAAAAGTTGGCTATGTGAAACATATAAGAAACATAAATGAAACACGTATGAAACAATGTTTCATTTACGGGAAAAGCAATGTGATGTATTAGGCGAAGCATTGCGATAGAAATAATTGTGAAACAACAAAGAAACATATGTGAAACAATTACGTAATGTAATGCATCTGATTTTTGAGATTCACACGATTTTTTTGTAGATATTCACGAGAAGCAATTTTTGTCGAATTTTGGATTATAATTGAACAAAATAAGCATTTGAAGCTCAAAAAATCAGGTTTTGGATTCTCATGCAAAGTTAAGTTCGATTCAATGTCAATTTCATCCAATACACATTGAATCTAAATTTCTATCGTAAAATCATGAAGCCCGATCGAAACAAGGTTTTTCAGATTAAGATAAACAGATCGTGTTGTTGTTACCTGGTTTGGTCTCTTCTTCCTCTTGATATTGAGTTCGAATTGTTCTCTCGGCGTCCAAAGTATTTCTCTCGATTTTTTCTGCAATCTCTTCGTTTTCTTTTGTTGTTCGTTATTTGTTGGGATGGGAGAATTCTATTTTGATCGAGAGATCTTGTTGTGATCGAGAGATCTTGTTGCCGTGATTTTTGGAGGAGGAATGGTCGATATCTTTGAAAGAGCGTATTTTTGTCCAAATTTAACCGGTGTTGACATATTTGAAAAGAACAGAGGGGATGGGCGTATTGTGCGGGGATTGGGGTTGGAAAGTAGGGTATTCATGTCCTTTTCCCCTGTAATTATTTCAATCAAACTCGGACCAATTATGTATTCTTATTCATTTTCTTTTGGAGCTCCGAGTATTTTGGCTTGATCCAGTTCATACTTTTCCTAAACGAAGAAAATGGGGGAAAAAAATGCCTTTATTTGGAACCACTTAAACCTTGTAAGCTCGTATACAAAAATAATATGTAAATAAAGCATGGATAGATGGGGCTTTTAGTCCTACAATTCGTGATTCATAATGATTCTTTTTCGAAATAAAATTAAGATACATTATAAGATGTCATAGAAAATCATGTTTCTTTTGGATCACCTTCCATAGACATTATTTTGTAAGCGTCTGCAACACAAATGGAGGAGGAGCAGATGTCGGTATTTCCTTCTTCAGAAATACAAGTGAAGAGTGTTGTTTTTCCTTTTTCCATTTTTTCCTCATTATTATGATAGTGTATGTTTTAGTGCAGTGGGCCACTAGCCTGAGGAGTAAAGCAGAAGTCACCAAAATTATATATACTTACCCTTCAAGTGTAGGCATAGGTAGAAAATGTAACACCTTCATGTCCTTTCAAGCCAAGCCATATACAAATCCATTTGCATTATGCAAACTGAATCCGTACTTATATATTAACACCCCATTGAGTTTCATTTGATTTATGCAAATCAAGTAATCTAGCAAAAACCAACACCAATCTTAAAATCATGAACAAGTTACTAATTTTTCTTGTTTTGCTTTCAGTTCCCCTTAGAAGTGCAGGCAAAGATTTTCCTGACAGGTTCGACAGTTTCACAAAGCTTCAAGACTTGGAAGTAGAAGAAGAAGAAGAAGAAGACGGAGATAATGAATTGGAGGTATTATCTTGGGAAAGTGCGCGTTCAAACAAGGTTCTTGTCAATGTGGATGGATTTGGTGCTGTTGGAGATGGGGTATCTGATGATTCTCAGGTGAAATGTTTTGTAGCTACAACTCTCTTTCGGAAATGTAATTGATTTTTTTTTTTTTTTTTTGTCTTCTCAAAATCTGTTTATGTGATTAATATCAGGCCTTTGTCAATGCATGGAAACAAGCTTGTTCCACACCAAAATCAGTTCTCTTGGTCCCAGAAGGTCGCCGTTATTTAGTCAATGCAACAAGATTTAAAGGACCTTGTGCTGACAAGTTTGTGATCCAGGTAAATCTTACACTATTTATCTCTCCTCAGTCTTTTAGTTTAGATTAGAGGATATATATAGTAGTTATATACACATCAACATTCCATCAATGGATAAATGAATATGTGCAGATTGAAGGGACTATTGTGGCGCCAGATGAGCCAAAAGTTGGGATCCCAAGAATCCGCGAAATTGGCTTAGTTTTACAATTTAACAAAGGTCCTTTTCCAAGGAAGGGTGTGATTGATGGCTCAGGCAGCAAATGGTGGGCAGCATCTTGCAAAAGAACAAGTCCAATGTAGTAATTCTTGCATAAGATCAATATATAGTTTCAACTATAAATTACTTTGCTTACTAACAAACCACTACTGTTTTTGCCTTTCCCCTCCTCCCTCCCCCTCAGCCATGCAAAGGAGCACCAACGGTCAGATTCTTTTCCCTGCTAAACTCCATCAATCATAATAAAAGGGATAATAACAAAAACTACCCCTGAGATTTAGTTTACAAATGGTTTTATCTTTTACAAATTTACATGGTGCAGGCCGTAACCATAGATTCGAGCTCAGCTATAAGAGTGAAGGCCTCACAATTCAAAACGGTCAACAGATGAACTTTGTCATTGGCCGCTCTGACTCAGTCCGTGTGATTGATGTGAAAGTTTCAGCTCCTGAGGATAGTCCAAATACTGATGGGATTCATATTACTGATTCAACAAATGTGGTTCTCCAGAACTGCAGAATCGGAACAGGTTGCTTCCTACACGAGCCCTCTTTTTCAATCATCCATGCACGTTTATTCTTCGCTCTTAAGAATGCCACAGAAAATAAGAATACTTGTTCTGACACAAGGAATTTGAGTTATAATATTTTTATGAATCTTGGTTTCTCATTGCTTGATATTGCCATTAAACTTGGTGGCTTTATACCTCCTTGATTACAATTTACAGCGATGATTGCATCTCAATT